>CAUZXS010001810.1:120000-145000 GCA_963585895.1 Sepioteuthis lessoniana
TAATGAAAAATTTTAATTCTCTCAGTTTATATTTCATAGAATACTGGTATGATTTTCTTTGGAAATTTATATCAATTAATCACAGAATAGTCCAAATGAAACATCATACCTTTAAGGGTTTTGTCCCCCACTTGAATAATAAGTCAAACTTACCCACCCAATTTGAAGCTGATTTATAAGCACCTGTTAATGCTTTTGCTTAGTCGACTAAGTCCTCTCTAAGTGATGATGTCTATCCTTTATTGGTCAAGCAGTGGGTCATTATAACACGAAGGTCAGTCATTCATTGACCCTCCCTCCCAGTGTGCTTGAGATGAATAGAGATCAGAGAGTCTGGTCAACAAAGTGCTTACCATTGTTCTGTGAATAATTCCGAGATATTTGCTCTCTTTAAGATGAATTCCTCATTGCTGTTAAATGCTGATTAGATGGACATGTGCTTGTGTTGGGTTGGATTTGATGTCATTCAGATGCCTGGCCTTTTGCTTGTGTTAATAGATTTACGTCTCTAACATTTGTGACAAGTTACATAAGACTAACACTCTGTTGACCTTGATGTAAACCTTTGACAGCTACTTGACATTACTCTGCTCTTCTAAATATAATTATCTAATATTTTACTCTTATTAAATCTTTAATATTCTAATCTATTAAACCTTTTGTCAAATAATCACATAATCAGTGCAATTATTCTGTGTTTTTTATTGTTTGTTTTTTAGGGGGTTTTTCAACATTTTTCTGGCAGCCTTTGCCCGTGTTGAAATTTTTGATTATCAGGTACTATTAGTCTAGTATATTGTGGATTGTTTTTATATAAAATAATCTTTTCTTAGGTGTATATATGTATATAAAATCTCTCTCCTTGTCTACAATTTGACTCTGGTCTTCTACAATATCTGTAGAGAATGAGCAGTAATGAGCCTTATCCTTCCATACTTGCTTATGATGTATTGACAAAGGGCTTGCAATCAGATTTGTTCCTCAGTTAGCTCCTATTTTACCTAGAGCAGGATAAGGTCCCTTTTTAGATTTTCCTGGTGAGGAAAAAGAAATTAGTCTCAAGTTGATTTGACAATGAGTTTGGGGTACTTTCTGGGTACTAAATCTTGGAAAATATTTTCAAAATCAAATCTTCAGCATAAAAATAATTAATAACTTTTTGACATTTTTTTGCATTCACTTTTTTACTTTTATTAAAATAAAATGTGTATTTGGAAAATGTTGCTTATCTTATAATCTTCAATGCTAGAAAAAGACACAAATTTTAACAAAATCTTTTTTTCAAAATTCATACTGCAATGACAACTGTCAAAATATAATCAAAACTTGGAACATTTAAAAAGAAATAAGTTAAAACTAAACATTTTAAATGTCATTTAACAGAAAATAGAAAAATTTCTTGGGTAACCCAATCATAATTTATATAATTTGATTCTTTGAAGAAATCTCTTCAGAAAATTGAGTTTATTTGAGGAAAAGATTTACAAGAAAAACAAACTTGGTACTTGCATATTCAGTGTGTGTGTGTGTGTGTGTGTGTGTGTGTGTGTGTGTACACATACCCACATTTACATTCACATAAGTATGTACATGCATGCATGTATATATATATATATATATATATATATATATATATATATATCAACCCCTCTACATGGGCAGGATGTGATATAAGGTCAATTTTTTGAACAGGTTTTAATTCAGAGTTTTACTTCTTGACTGGTGGCCTAACCAAGGCTAAAGAATAACTGGATTCATACTTTTTCCAAGGGTAACCATTATACCACAGGTATATGTATGGATATATATATATATAATTTGAAAGCTGTGGCTGTAGAATACACCAAATAAACCTCTGCAGAAGGGTAAGACATCTCCCTTATGAGTGTCCTGGCTATGACGTGAAAATGCATCTGAGGATGAGGCTCCAGTCCTGGAACTTAAGGATTGTGGAGTAACTCTTCATTACTATTACTCTCAGATTCTGTTCATTAGAGTATCTGTTAGGATCATATCTATGGGTTGAATAGAACTATTCAATCATTTACTGTACTTGAAACCATTTAACTGTATGCAAACTAATGATAAATATTATTGACTGAGTGCAAAAAAATGAGAAACATTAAATTAGATAGGAATATTTGTTGGACAGAAAAACTAATGTTAAATAGCAGTGCTTGAAACCCTTTAACTGTGTGCAAACATGTCATAAATAAAAAAATCATATCAGGATACTTCATTGATAGAATCACTGACCACAGCAATACTTAAAACTCTTTAACTGTGTGCAAACAGATGATTAACAATAATTTAGTGAGGAGTACTTGATGAATAGAACAAATAATGTCAAATAGCAATACTTGAAACCATTTAACTGTCTGCCAGCAAATGAGCTCTAACTCATTTAAAAATAATGTTATCTCCACTCTATTCACTTAGAATATGTATAAACAGGATTTGGCATTAAATAACCCTCAACGGTTGGTATGCAATTAAACTGAATAATCTAACATCACCTTGAAACATTTTAACTCTGTGTGCTAACAAATGATGAATATTCAATTGAATTATTAGAATAGCAATATTTGAAACGATTTATCTGTGTAAAAACAATAGTAATACTTAATTGTGTACAAACAAATTAGCTCTAAGTCATTTAAAAATAAAAATTAACTACATACTATTTGCTTACAAATCATATGTATAACCATTTAAATGTGTGCAAATAATTGACTAATCTTAAATTAAATTGCTTGTGTTTTATAGCAGTACTTGAAACCATTTAACAGTGTACAAACAAATAAGCTCTGCTTTGATGAAAATGTTATCTACAAGCTCTGAGCTTACACATTGTATAGGTGTGTGTGTGTGTGTGTGTGTGTGTATACATATATATATATATATATATATATATATATATATATATATATATATATACACACACACAGCGAGGATTTGACATAAAATAACCTACAAGGTTTGATACGCCTTGAGACCCAACTGTCATGTTTAAAAATAATGTTAACTACAAATTGTTTGCTTACAAATCATTCATATATATATATATATATATATATATATATGTAAAAACAGGATTTGGCATTGAATAACCATCAAGGGCTGATATGCCATTAAATCAAATGCTTGGATATATTTTAAAGTATACTAAGAGATCCAATTAAGACTGGTTTTGGACAGGATCACTCTCTCACTGTATCTTAGTGTCCTATTCATAATATTTACCCTGTCTCTTGGTAATCATTATGAGAGGCAAATAGCTCTCTCCTTTCTAGTATACAATTAGGCATTTCGAACCTCTCTATCAAGACCAGAATTTGAGCTACTAAGAGGAAATTTTTTTCATCTCAGTGGTTGCCTGGCTTTTAAAAAATTGCTTGGAAACCTAATTTTTTGAAAGCTTTAGGGTAATAATATCACTTGAACAAATAATAAGATGAGATATTTATTCAAAATATTTATTTCTAAGAGTTTTCAAGAGTATTTGAGATGTCTCAACAAATCCAAAGCTTTCTTCTATATTCTATACTCACTATAAACTTGGCTGTAACCGGTAGTAAAAAAATTAAGATAAATCATCCTGTCATACTGACAGCATGGATTCCCCTGAATCTTTTTCTCCATCTGTCCCTATCATCCATCACCCCCAGTAGGTCTTCCAAACTATATCCAGAAGTGATGGACTTAATATAAGATATATACCATTCTTTAATTACAAATAATCATCTTAAACTTAAATAAAAGCGACTGTATCTTTTAATTTTAATAATAACTATCTTAGAACTTATATCAAAGTACTGCTACTTAATTTAGAAATTTGATAATGGCAAAACATTTTCAAATAAAATTAAGCGAAGGATTAAATTAATCAGTACTTGTTAACTTGTTTTTGCAGATATCAGCTGAAAACGTGTTATTAAAAGAATAGAAAAATACCGATTATTTATTGTAATTAAGGAATTGAATTTAAAAAAATACTCTTGTAAATGTTGGAAATATTCAAAAAACTAAAAACATTACAGTAAGTTTAATATTCCAATTGGGGACAACATCCAAAATGGAGATATTGGCAAATATTTCCTCAAAAGATTTTATAAAATTATTAGATTTAGGATAAAGCTTTGTCTGTTTAAACTATTCATCACTTTTATCCTGTAAAGAAAGATCATTTAGTTATATTAATGATTTTAACTAGTATCCTATTTGTTGTGATGCTGGCAAAAGAAAAACATGGGGAACACAAAAAGGTTGATAGAAAAACATATATATTCAAGTAACAGAAACAAGATAAAAGTGAACCAGGTTAAACAGTAGTTAGTTAATAGGAAGCTGAGAGTCCAGTGAGGTAGTGATTCTCAGTCCCCTATGCTAGTGGTATCACATGTGATTGTGTCATGCGGGTCTAGTAAACTCCTTCTGACGCTCAGTTGACATGTATTTATAGAGGAGCTTGAGCCCATTATGTAGGGAGTACAACACTATTTCATCTTGATAATTCTACTTGATTCTTCTTAATAACTTTGACTAGTATTAGCCTTCATCTTCCAAATTTTACTTGGTTTTTATTGAAACTTGCTTGAATTGTTACTTTTTCAAGAATAAAGAACAGTGAGAAAAAAGAATAAGAGTAAACTGAACTTAGCTCACTTTCTGACTTGAGAAAGCCTGCTACACTAATTCAGCTATGAGATTATGGATGTTATCACAGAAGTTCAAAGGGAAACTGGCTCATTGGCCTAGTGGGTAGAGTGTTCGCCAATGGTCCGGGAGACCTGGGTTCAATCCCAGGTTGCGTCATACCAAAGACTTTAAAAATGGTACTTGATATCTCCTTGCTTAACACTCAGCAATATAAAGTATGTATCAAGGGTAAAGTGGAGCAATTCTGGGAAAGGAGTAGCACCCTCCCCTACACCTTGGTGTAGTAGCTATTGAAAAGGGAGCCTTCCGGTCGCCCTTGACTACGGTCGTCAACTTTACTTTACTTACTTGCCCCTGAGTCCAATTTGTTGAAGTATTTGTTGTTACTGTAATATGCACTTGTAGTGTGAATATATATATATATATATATATATATATATATATATATAATCAAGTCATGCTGACAGCACAGATTCCCTTGACTCAATCTCACCATCTATCCCTATCTGCCATTGCTCCTGGTATGTCCTATAGGCAGCATCCTGTGTTCACACTGAGCTGATGGATCTAAGTTTTTGCAAAGATATATATATCTGGCTGGGAGTGGTAGGATCTATTAGTTCCATCTATGGGTCAAATTGATCTGTTAGGAAATTATTTGTTTTGTAAGAATACTTGAAACCATATAACTATGCAAATTTTTTGTACTAAAAATATTTAGTTGAAGCTATATTTGGTTGTCAGGAGTTATTATTAATTATCTGAAACCCTGTAATAACTTGCATAATATATGATTTTAGCATTAGGCAACTCAACAATTGCTGACATGTTGTAAAACCAATCAACCTCACTGTGGTTTTACATAGGAAATAGGAATAAAATGTCTGTAAATTTGTACATTGTACATTCATTTTTTAAAAATCAGTATCTTCATTTAAAGTATAGCTCAGTCGGCTGGGGCTGTAGAATACACTGACAGCATCTCTGCTGAGGGGTACGAATCCGACCCAACAAGTGTCTTGGATATGACACTAAACAATCTGATGGTGAGGTTCCAGTAATGATGGAACTTTGGGGAACTAGGAGTACCCCTTCATTGCCATCGCTCCTCGGTCCACTCTTGCCTGGAGTGTTAGCACCTAAAAGGTTCCTATCTATGGATCAAATAAAATTGTTCGACATATAAACTGAGTGCAAAAAAATAACTTAGGCTAAATTGAATTGTTTGAAATAGAACAGTTTGATAATTGAACTGTGTGAATATGACTGGTGTTGGTGATACATGGCAATACTTGGAAATCTTTAACTTGGTTGACTTAAGTTTACAAATCATATATATCTAATATATATAAATAAACTGGATTTGGCATTAAATAACCTACAATGGTTGACATGCCATAAAACCAACCAAAACTCATTTAAAGTAACTTATATTATGTTTTATTCTCATAATAAATTTGTATTTCTCTTGATCAGATGATGAAATTGGTTGAGTTTATATTCTTAGAAAAAATTTGGAGAATTTTTTTTTTTTTGTGAAGTTCCATGTCAGTTTATGTAGAGATGTGTGTGTGTGTGTGTTTCTTCTGGAACCCCTATAGATCTGACCTTGTACCAGCATTGGCTCAACTCAACAAGTACCTATTTCAAAACAGATCTTGAACAGGTCCTGCCAGGTTAGTGTACACCCACTTGAGTATTTGTAAAAACAAGTGTTATACATAAGTGTTCTGCAGTTAAGCTTATCTTATTCCTATGTCATTGTTTATTGTGTGTTTGGGGACGTGTAACCCTGAATAGCTGAGGAAAATCAGCGGAGGACACTAAACAAGTGCTTGGGAATTGATAAACTGGAAAATGACGAACTTCAAAAGAATCGGGGAGTAAATAAGATAAAACTCTAATGGAAGCAGCCTTGCACATAATGCCTACTCCTACCCAGACTTCTGCTCCCACCTCTGACCAGACAAAGATTACATCTCAGTTGAATTATGCCCAAGATAGAGACTAGAAATGGCCAGCCAGGCCAATTCCATGATTGTCCAATATAAAACTTGAAGTTAACTATTTGTATCGGCTTTAATAGTTGGCCAGTTGGTCTTGTGGTCAGTTGGCCAACTGTGTGTGGTCAGCGATTGTAGCTATGGGCCTTGTAAGACTCTTATCTGGGCTGGTCACTTGATTAATTACTTTATGGCCCTCAAGTGGTCAGCTGAGATGTATTATGCCAACATTTTTGACCAGTGCACTGCCAGAGAGTGTTCTGAGAGAGAGTGAAGAAAAGCCTGAATGTTTATGATTCAAACTTAAAGCTTTTCCTCCTTTCTCATAGGTTTGAAGTTAACATTTCAGGAAAAATGAATTCTAAATTAAATTTTTTTTTTTTCTTGATTTAATTCTTTTTGTTTTCTCTCCGTCTCTCACCTCCCTTCTTGGTTGCTTTTATTCTTCTTTCTGCTTTGCTTCTCTCAATTCTTTGATTTTCAAGATTTTTTTTATGATTCAAGAACCATTCTTTTCTACTGTTAGACTTATTGTATTGAGTGATTGATTTTAATGACATGTCAAACCATCTCGGGCTTTTTAGGTTTAGAATTAGGGAAGTATATTCATTGTACCATCATATTTATATTTTTGTGTTGTTTTTTAAGAGTTTTTGAAAACAGTTATTTGATGTCAAATATTCCTTTCAAAGAGAAATGACTGGCATATAATCTTAAGGTTTTAAGTATTCCTATCTAATACTAATAATTATATCATTTTAAGTAATTTTTTCTAATATATAAAAGTTGTTCCTTTGCTCCCAGTGATGTGGTTTCAAGGAACAATGAGAATATGTTGTAAATAGTTATAGATTCAAATAAAGTAAAGTTGGTGAGTGTAGTCGAGGGCGACCAGAAGGCTCCTTTTTCAATAGCTACTACACTGAGGTGTAGGGAAGGGTGCTACTCCTTTCTCAGGATTGCTCCACTTTACCCTTGATATGTACCTTATATTGCTGAGTGTTAAGCAAGGAGGTATCAAGTACCATTTTTAAATTCTTTGGTATGACCCAACCTTGGATTGAACCCAGGTCTTCCGGACCATCGGCAAACACTCTACCCACTAGGTACAGTTACATAGTATCAAGTATTCCTATCAAATATGAATGATTTCTAAACAGATCCATTTGACCCCTGAATGGGACCCTAACAGGTACTAGTGCTTTGAGTCGGAGTGAAGCTGAAAGTAATGGAAATCAAGGGGTGCTCCACACTCCTAAGATCTGAAGAACTGGAGCCTTACCATCTGTTGGAGTTTAGTGTCATATTCAAGAAATCCTTTTTTTTTTGGCAAGAGAAGGATCATACCCCTATAATAAAGTTAACATATTCTAAGCTTCACCAGTCAGGTAACTTATTTTTGGTGGGAGTCTGACCCCCTCTGCAGGGGATAGAGTTAGCATATTCTAAGCCTCACCAGCAGGGTAACTTATTTTTGATAGGTGGTCTTAGTGTTCCACAGTATATAGCATGAGCATGTTCTAAGCACCACCAGCTGGCTAACTTTTTTTCTTTTTTTTTTTTTAGAAGCGGGGCTTACCCCTTCTACAGGGGATAGAGTCAGCATCTTCTAAATGCCAGTTGGGGTCACTTTTTGTATGTCCATTTTTGTTTTAGTTGTCTCTATTGATTTGATTATTTTGCAACATTATTTTAAAAAAAAATTTTTCTTAGCTTTTTTATTCTCTTGATTTAGAACTTTGCTTTCTTCCTTGGATTTTTTTTTGTCTCAGACTTTCCCTATCTTTTTTTTTCTTTTCTTTACTTTCATTTTTCTGCTCTCTCTTCTGAGTCAATATATACATTTTTCAATTGATTTGTGGTTGGGTAGTTGAAGTGGGCAAATTATGAAGAGGAGTGTAAGAGGGTATGATCTGCCAGTTGGCATGTTGGTGCTCAGAGTTAGTCTCAAAATGCAGAGAAAGGAATTAATTCTTACTAAATGCCTGTTATCTTGATCTGTCACTGAAAATATATAGGAATCTATTAGATTGTCATTTGAGCTCAATAAACTTTTGGATTCATTCCATGTCCATCTGTGTTGGCTGAGGGGGTGGTGAAGCAAAATGGAATTCACACAGTTTAGTATGGAAGGTGGTGAGTCTAAATTTAAACAGCAACAAGAAACAAGCAGAGAAAATAAAAATCTACACAATACATTTGAGAGACATGCACATCTCATATAATAATAGGCATTCAGTTTGAAAGCAATTTTATTCTTTCGATGTGCTTCCATTGCTATTGATTGAGTTATATTGAGAGAGATAAATAATGCTATCAACTTAGAGATATATATATATATATATATATATATATATATATAAGTTGATAGCATTATTTATATATATATGTATATCGGACAGATTGTAATTGAGTAATGGTTAGCCGGTTAATCTTAAAGATAAATTAAAACTGAGTAGTGAGTTTAATCCCTACTATTGATAGTGCTGTGCCAAATCTAAGTTAGGCTTTTTTTGTGGGGTACTTGCATGGTATGATGCTTAGTGAGATGGATAAACAGACCATTATTATTGAGCTCAATTCTCATTGTATTCCATACTTGTACCACAGCTAGCACAGTAAATCATATATATAGTATTAAAATTTTTAGTAATTATACATGTCATTTTCCAGCTTGTGGAGTGGTTATATTCATTTGTGGTGAGTAAATATTTCCTGTGATGAAAAGCAAAGTGGAGGCAATAATTATCAGTGCAAGAAATCAGTAAAGGCTTTTCCACCAAATATTAGCTAACAGAAAGATGACTGTGGCATAAATTGCAAAGAGTGTTAATCTACGTGAATGAAGAAATGTGTCACATCACACAGTACATTAATCTTGTTGAGGATAGGAATCTACAGGCCAATCAGAATGCACTTGCCAAGAGCATTTTCAATGGACATAGATGTGTTGAAACTTAACCTTTTAATTTTTGCATTGTTCTGAATATGATCAATCACTATCGTGAAGGAAGGGATTGTATCAGGATTGATTGGGAAAACAAGTTATTAAAGATGGAAAGAAGGTACTTAATTGTGTACTATCAAATTACAACTCATCATTTTAGACCAGGTATCCTTTTCATCACAATAGTCTTCCATGATGTAAATGGAATCTTTCAATTGGACTGTGCATTCTGCCACCCTTAATGGGTTGTATGGGATGGTTTCTTGAAGATGAAAAAAACTTCATTGTGTTGCTCAGGTAATAAAACTCTCCAGTTCTCTATTGACTTGATGATCTATGGAAAGAGTTGGACAGGTAAGTTCCCGTTGACGAAACTCCACCATGAAATATGCAGCAATTAAGAAATCTGCTCATCAACTGATATCAGATACTATAGGGAACTTTTACTAGTCTTGTAAGGTTCATATCAGATCAGAGCCGCTTTGTGGACACATTGATGTCCATCAACTTAGAAGGCAGGTGGTCATAATATTTTGACTCTACAGTATATATATATATATATATATATATATATATATATATATATATATATATATCAGGTGTGCTGTGCGAGAATTGTTGATTGACTGTTGGAATAATCCCAAGTCAGCAGGATATGAAAAAGACAGTGTTTGGAAGATGATCATCAATGGGACCCATTTTGAAGGTGTGGAGGCTATCAAGAGGACTGAAATACATCCCAGAAAAATTCTTTCAGCAGTGCATAGAAGGGTGGCAGAGGAAAAAAGGAAATTGCATTAGATTCAAGGGGAAACATTTTGGAGGAGAAACTATGTATGCAGCTGTTTGTAATTGAAATAATTTTTTCTGACTCTAGTCTGATTATTCTTTAGACACACACACACACACACATATATATATAGTATAATATAAATTCTGTTGCATCTTTTAGTATAACTTGGGACAGTGTGATGTCTAAATATGCTACCATTCTCTACTCTTCATTCTGAGGTCTTTTTGTCAATGTTTTCTCATTGTTGATTTGATTTTTCTTTACATTCTTAGGTTATTTTTTGTATTTTTTTTTAGTAGGAATTAGTTCTTATGTTAATATTTTGTTTGGGGGTGTGGGTTGTTCTGTAATTTGTTTTTGTTTTCAATTATGCTGTTTTTTTCTTTCTGCTGATAATCTTTCTATCCCCTCCCAGTCTGTTCATATCTATCTATCTATCTATCTATCTAATATACTATTAAAGTCAAATATCTTGGATCAAATTATTTGCACATATCAGGGTTGTTTTTTACACTTGATAATGAAATTAATTTACTTCAATTTGTTTTTAAATAGACCCATTTATGTTTACTCTTTATAGATAAGAAATATTTAATGTTAATAAATGTATTTAATTTGGAAAAACAGCTTTAATTTTATGGCTCTTAATATATTGAATTAATATCTCATTTAATGATCTGAGTCAGATAATTATACTGGAAACCATCTGTTAATATCCGAGTGTAAGTGCTTCTTCTAACAGGTCTGCTAAAAAGGTTGAATAAGTGTTGTTTCTTGCCCAAAGGGGACCCAAAACTGTGCAAATCAAGAGTGTTATACTACCTGGAATTGTTCACTAAGAAGCAAATAATCATTGAAATTTAAAGAGCTGCTTACTTGAATATCTTCATTAATATTGATGCCACTATATCTGCCTGACAAGTCTTCTTTGTGATGTGTGTCTAATCAGCTTCTTGATAGTTTTTCTCAATCTACCCAACCCTCTTTTCCTATCCTTTCTCTCTCTCACTCTCTCTCTCTCTAGAGCAATTGGTGGGGAGAGACAGATGAGAGGGTATGGGAGATATGGGTTGAATTTACATTTTTGATAGTCACCCAGTTTAATCCCAGTGTCCAAATTGTGTGCTGAATTGACCCATCTTTTGGCATCTTATCCATGTGCATTGGCCTCTGGCAAGTGTCCGATTAGTATTCCAGCCCTCTCTGTGTTTACAGTGACCTTTACGTTCACAATTAGATTACACTGTGATTGAACACTATGAAAGACATCACAGCCAAAATAACCTGTTTCTGATGGTTGGCACTGAGGAAAGTCTTTGAGCACGGTATGGTGTGCTCCTCTCACCCACTATTTGCTTCCGACCTACCTTCGAGCTCTAGCACCTCTCTTTCCAATCCCATCTCATCACCCCCATCATTCTCATAATCATTCTGAGATGCAAAGTTGTTAGGAGCCTTTTCTTCTTAAACAATTCCCTCCAGCCTTGACATCACAATGAATGAATGAAAAGAGCTCCATCAGGTGATTTGCTTTCAAACAGAAATATTTTGGCTGAGGCAGCAAGAATGCTTTCACTGTTCGTGGAATGCCGATCCAAGTCAGTCACGCCCAAGGGCTATCAATGCACACCTAAACTCCCACTTGTACAAATGAAAATATATAAGTGTCAATCTTATCTCTGCTTCAATTGCTCTCTCATAATATTTAGATCCAGTTTTTTTGGGGGGGTGGGGGGGTTGTGAATTTCTTTACCTTTAGTTCACTTCTTTTTGCTTTCTTTTTTTCTTTCTACTTCTTGCATAGTATATCTTTAAGTTTCTTGTTAAATATAATAAAAATAATGTGATAATAAATATTTTTTATCATTTCTTATATTTTCACCTTCTATGCAATAAAATATTTCTGCTTATTTTTTTACCCTTTATTTCTTATTATTTTTCTTTTCATATCAGTATACTTATAAAAGGCATATTATGTCAGTAATGCTTGCATTATTTTCTGGCTGTTGATAGATTGATTTCAATGGCATGTCAACCCATGCAGGGTTATTTAATGCCTTGAAGCTAGGTTATACATTTTACAGTTATATTCACATTTTTGATGTAGTTTTTTGCACACATTTATGATATTAAGTATTTCTATCAAATACAAATAATCATCACACACTTATATGGTTTCAAGTATTCCCATCAAATATTAATAACTATATGGTTTCAATGATTTTTATTTTATAATATTCATTTCTTTGTACACAACTCTATGCATTTCTATGATAATAAAATCATTTGCTACATAATTACATTTTAAATATAATAAATGTATTCTGTTAAATTCTGGTACGCCCAGTGAACTGAGACAATATAATATACCAACTGCATCTCTGCCAAAGGGTAAGGCTCTTCCACCCACCAATCTGTGTCCTGGATATGACACTAAACTGCATCTGATATTGAGTCTTCACTGCAGTAGCTTTGGGGAATGTGGAGTATTCTTCATTGCTATTACTCCCAGGTCCACTCTGACTCAGTGGTAGTACCTATTTATAATCAATTGTTAACCTGAAATATTACTATTATGTTGCAATGTTTGAAACTATTTAACTGTGTGCAAACAAATGAATAACGTTGAACAGAATAATTACATTTGGATAGCAATACTTAAAACCATTGCAGGTGCTACATCAGATGGTGAGGCTCCAGTCTTGGAGCTTGGGCAATGCGATTTACCCCTTTATTACCATTACTTCCAGATCCACTATGACTGAGGGTGGTAGTACTGGTTAGGGTTCCCATCTCCGGACTAAATCATAATCATCATCATGTCGTACTGTGGCCCAGATTTCCTCTCTTGCCATTCATCTCTATCATCAACCACTTCTGGCAGTTCATCTAGTTTACATCTGAGGTCTGTACAGAACTGTCGTAGATAGGTTCTAATTGATCATCGAATACTTTCACGACCGTGTGAAGGGGTTCATAGGAGAACATCACTTATGAGTTTATTATTGCTTCTCCAGCAAAGTCCCACATATCTTGTACATCTTAGTTGGATGGTTTTTGGGATGGGAGGTTGGTGGCTGTACAGCTGCTGCTTAGTGGGATGTTGTTTCCAGGATTTCTTTACTTACACTCATAGCATTCTTGTGCAATTTCCATCTAGCTTTTTCTCGATACATTTAGTCAGCATCCAAGTGGTGCATCCATATAGTAGAATTGACACGACCGCTGCTTCGAAAAAAAAACTATTTTATTTTATCGGATAGGTTTGACTTCCATATGCTTGACAAGCTATCTATAGCAGATCATGCCTTTGCTAGTCGCTTATTGATGTCATTTTTAGTAGATGAGATGCTGCTTCTGAGAAAGGGAACTTGTCCACTAATTTCAGAGAGCCATAATCTAGAATGAGGATGTCTCCTTTTTTATTAAAATGCAAGAACTCCATTTTGTCTGCCTTGACATGGAGGCCAATGCAACTTGCTGCCTTCTCCAGACTATGCAGCAGGGAATCTGCTTGGATAGATGTATTTGCCAGAAGCGCTATGTCATGTGCGTAGTCTGCATCTGTAATAGTTTTTGTCTGCTTCTTGCCTTTTTTAGTGTAAAACCATTTTCTTTCATGAGATTTATTGACATTCTAATAATGTAGTCTAGACAGATTATGAACAGATATGGGGCTAATGTATCCCTTTGCAGAACAACAGCAACAATAGTTGAATGGATTAAATAGAACTATTTAATCGTTCACTAAAAACTTTTTAACTGCGTACAAACAAATGACTGATATTAAATTATTGTTATTAGCTATTCTTGAAACCCATGAACAGTGGGCAAACAATGAATAGCAATGCTTGAAATTATTTAACTTCATGCAAACAAATGAGTTCTGATTTGTTGTAAGTTGTTGCCTTCTAACTATTCACTTGAAAGTCAAATATGTATGAACAGGATTTGGCATGAAATAACCCACAAAGGTTGATATGCCATAAAACACAACCAACCCAAACCAAAATTGATTTGAGTCTTATATCCTGACCTCTCATAATCTCTTTGTTCATGATTTTCAATGCACTTCTTAAGTTATTTGTAATGTATTTATATAATCTATAATAGCTGTGTACAGTTAGTGACAATTGATTTAAATCTTACCCACAGACCACTCTATGAACAGGACTTTAGAAAATGGCAACTGCATCCTCTGTAGAGAAGGGAGTAGGCTGTCATGAGTATGACATTAAACTATATCTAGTGGCAAGACTCCAGTTGTTAAGCTTTGGAGTACCACTTACTTGCCATTACTTTCAAGTCCACTCTGATCCAATGTGGTAGTACCTGGGAGGTTAAATAGATCTGTTGGAAAATTATCAGCATTGGATAGTAATGCCTGAAACCATATAACTGTGTGCAAATTATTTGTATTAGATAGGGGTACTTGATACTTATAACTATGTGCCAAAAATGATTATTACAGACAAATAAAAAAAAGTTGGCTTTGGAAAAAATGATTGCCATGAAATATTAAATATATAAATGGATATGCTGAAAATTGAACATTTATAAAAGAATTAAATTTCAGCTTTAAATGTCTCCTAACTATTAGATGTGTCATTAAACCAACCCAAACCTAACTATAGACAACTCTTCCCAGGATACTCATAAACTTGTATTATAAAATCATTTACAAGGCATTTCTATGGTAAAATTATTAGCATTTCATTTATGTTATATATGTATTTACTCAAACCCTCTACATGAGCAAGATGTGATATAAGGTTGAATTTTTAAGTGGAATTTAACAGGTTTGAATTAAAGATTTACCATCTCCAACAACAGGTGCCATAAAAAAGTTAAAACCCTAGTCTCCTATTTACCCAACCCCTCCGCTTGAGCAGGATATGATACAAGGTCAATTTTTAAGTGGAGTTTAACAGGTTTGGCTTCAGAGTTTTCCTTCTCCTAGACTAGTTGCCTCACTAAGGCTGAAGAACCTAGTCTGTTCTACTATTTACCCATAGCTGGAGGGAGTATAATTGGATTCATACCTTTCCCAAGGGTACTAGTGCTATGTGAAATGCAATCAGCCTCGTCCAGGATTTGAACTCGTGTCGCCATGTCCATTTCCTACGATGATAACTATTACACCACTAACCATTAAAAACCCTAGTCTACCCTACTACTAACCTGGATGGCTGAAGAGAAAATAGTTGAATTCGTAAGTAAGTAAATTTGGCGACCTTAGTTAAGGGTGACCCAAAGGCTCCCTTTTTGATAGCTACTACACCAAGGTGTAGGGGAGGGTGCTACTCCTTTCCCTGGATTGCTCCACTTTACCCTTGATCTGGACCTTATAATGCTGAATTTTAAGCAAGGAGGCATCAAGTACCATTTTTTTTAGTCTTTGGTATGACTTGACCTGGGATTGAACCCAGGTCTCTCGGGCCATTGGTGAACACTCTAACCATGTGCAGGATTTGAACATGGTTTATGTCATGTCCATTTCCTACGATGATAACCATTATACCACAAGCACCTCTATTTATCATTTATATGTCTTAGAGCTCTATTTTCTCAGTAACAATTGCTTTAAATCCTGACCACTAACAAATTCTTTACTTCATATTAGCATTGATTTTATATGATAAAAAAATTTGCAGTGCCTTTTCCTTGAAGCAATTAGCTTCTTAGTATAAAAAAAATAACTAAAGTTAATGATGTATTTACTCAACCCTGCACCATTGGTATAATGTGACACAAGGTCAATTTTTAAGTAGACTAAAGCTGGTTTAAATTTCTTCCAAGGCTGAATAGGTCAGTCTGCCCTACTATTTATTCATAGCTGGAGGGAGAAGAAATGGATTCATGCCTTTGTACATTACGGCATGAGTACAAAGTGAAACAACAAAAAGCTAAAGTAGGTGAATGATAGAGCAGTGGTAAAGTCAGTGGGTGGTCATAAGGAAATTACATAATCAGCGGAAATATTCTCTTTTTTCTTATTTAATCAGATCAGATAAATTGTTGATCATTTTAGTTTTTGAGTATGTTCAAATCTCTCTTTTTTTTTTTTAATTTGCTAAAGAGGTGGATGGTGTGTTAGTGATGAGTAATTGATAGTTGTAGGAATTGAACTCTGGACCTTGTGAATCTGGGATCAGCATATTAGATGTCGAGCAATTTCCTGGTAGACTATATTTATGAATGTCTCAATCAGTGGTGCTTGTCTATTGCAATTGACAACAACCATCTTTGCATCATTAAATCTGTTGCTTGTCTTGGATTCTTTGATCGTAAGACAGTAAATTGTGGTTTATGAACTTATTTAGTTTGGAAATATTGTCTATTCTGCGGCATATGAAAAACTTAGGTTGGAACAGGACTTTCCTCTGATATATAAAGAGTTGACTCGTTAAAAATGTTTGTACATTTAGGTATTTACCCAGCCCCTCCTATACTGGTTGGATGTGACATAAGGTCATTTTTAAGGGAATTAAAGCCGATGTGAATTCAGTGTTTTTCTTCTCTTGGAGTGGTAATATTTACCAACCCCTCTGCTCGGGCAGGATATGACACAAGGTCAATTTTTAAGCGGAGTTTAACAGGTTTGAATTCAGAGTTTTCCTTCTCCTAGACTAGTTACCTAACCAAGGCTGAAGAACCTAGTCTGTCCATAGCTGGAGGAGAATAAACCTAGTTTATCCATAGCTGGAGGGAGAATAATTGGATTCATACCTTCCCCAAGGATATTAGTGCTATATGAAATGCAATCAGTCACGTCCAGGATTTGAACTCGTGTCGCCGTGTCCATTTCCTACGACGATAGCGACTACACCACGGGCACCTCTTCTCTTGGAGTGGTAGCCCAAGCAAGGCTAAAGAACACAGTCTGCCCTACTATTTACCAATAGCTGGGAGAGAATAAATGAATTCATAGATTTTTTTAAGGATATTAGCATAAAGTAAAAATATATTTCATTTCTTATGATGATAAACTTTATTCTAAACATACCCCCACTTCCATTTATACGTCTGTTCCCTTTTTCACCAGATATTCAAAAGATTTAAATTTTGAAGGAAGTGAAACTTCTTAGACAACTATAAGTTAATATTTATTGAGCTCTGTTTAGTTAGGTACACAGGCTGAAAGTTGTTTTCAGTATCAGCTGTTATCACCCATCTAGGTACTTAGCAGTCTCATCTCAGCTTAAATTTGACAATCTAGTTGGAATAGGTGCTTTAAGTATGGTTTGATCTTAGAGAATTTATTCAGCTTTCAGATACATATCATGGATGGTTTATACTTCCTGTTCCCCCTAAATGGTCACCTATCGAAGTACTGAGCAATCTCATCAGTGCTTAGTTTTGATGATCTTGTTGGAATTGGTGCTTGAAGTATGATTTGATCTGAACAGTTACTAAGCTTTGGTATACAGACCTCAGATAGCTTATAGAATCTGCAATCTCTAAATGTTCACCCACCTTTGTCCTGGGTAGTTTCATCATCATTTAACTTGGGTGATTTAGTGGGAATTGATGCTTTAAGCTTGACTTGATGATGAATCTTAGATTATCATTAGTTTTTTGATTCTTGATGGTGGCTTATTCTTTATTTCTTAGTTGTGCTAAGGATCATAGAATGACTATCTGTTAGCAGGACATATGATATACTGTTTGTAAATCCTGCAGAGGAGTAAGAACCATCCCCACCTTGCGCTTGCCTCTAAGGATCAAAGAATGATAGCCTGTTATACTGACTGTATACCCTGCAGAGGAATAAGAAACCCCACCTTGGAAAAAAGGAATGTTATGTGACATTAACCGAAATCTGGTGGTGAGGCTCCTGTACTGAAGTGCTCGGGCATGTAGAGTCACCTCTTCCAAGCTATTACCCCTAGTCCACTCAGATCCAAAATAGTTGGGATTCAGTCTATGAGACATATAGATTTGGTTGAAAATTATTAATATAACATATGAATGAATATAAAATAAAACGCATTTTTTTCCAAACAACAGTTGTGTTGATAAAGCTATATGAATGCACTACATGGACGCTAACTAAATGTATGGAGAAAAAGCTTGATGGCAATTGCACAAGAATGCTGCAAGCAATACTGAACAAGTCCAGGAGGCAGCACTCCACAAAGAAGCAACTGTACGGCCACCTACCACCCATCATGAAAACTATCCAAGTTTGACAAATCAGATATGCAGGACACTGCTGGAAAAGTGGGGACGAACTCATAAGTGACATACTCCTGTGGGGCCCTTCACATGGACAAGCGAAGGCAGGATGACCAGCTAGAACCTATAAACAACATCTCTGTGCTAATACAGGATGTAGCCTTGAAAACCTACTGGGAGCAATAGACGATAGAGAAGGGTGGTGAGAGAGAGTCAGGGAGATCCGTGCTGGCAGCACGACATGATGATAATGACATATGAATACTTGATGTTATAGACATGCAAAGTATTTGTATTGGATTGGTATACTTGAAAACATATAACTGGGTGCAAATTATTTGTATTCAGAATAATTAACTAAAGTTATAATTGCTTACTAACAAACATTGTTATAATCATTATTATAATCATGTAACTGATTGCAAATTATTGGTGTTGGATAGGAACACTTGAAAGTAAATAACTCTGTGCAAACAAATTATTATTGAATTGGGTTTTATGGCATATCAACCATTGTAGGTTATTTAATGCTAAATCCTGTCTCTTAACATAAATTAAACATACATGATTAGGACTGGTTTGGTTTTATGGCATATCAACCTTTATAGGACAAGGAATGCCAAATCCTTTTTATACATGTATATAAAATATATGATATGTTAACATTTTGTTCATAACATTTTAAAATAAGCCTGAGCTTTTTTTCAGTCAAATGGTTTCAAGCATTTCTTACACAAATAATTCAATTTACTATTAATTGTGGTTACAAGTACTGCTATTTAACACTAGATATTCTATTCAACATTACTCATTCATTCGTACACAATTAAATGGGTATTGTTAGCAATTGACTTAAGCATGTCACTGTTAACACACAGTTAAATGATCAAACAGTTCTATTTGTAACAATTCAATTTTGCATTAGTCATTTGTTTGCACACAGTCAAATGGGAAACAGTTCTATTTGACTCATAGATAGGACCCTATAAAGTGCTACCACTCCAGGTCAATTAGATTGTTTTGTGTCATATCCAGGACACTTGTTGGGGGAGTCTTACTCCTCTGTAGAGATGCAGTCGATGTATTCTACAGCTCACCCCGACTCTGGACCATTTTTGAATAGACATCATTATTTTAAACTATATGATTGTGTAGATGATTATTTATCACAGATTTACTTGTCCTAAACTTAGGAATTATTTTCCTTATTTGGTGCACAGGATTTAGTTTATGCCAAAACAATTTTGGCTTCACTGAGGTAAAGTTTTATCTTTTATTTTATGCTTCTATAATTTTGTAAATGAATTCTCTATTTAACAAAGGGGTGTCCTCGTGGTGTAATAGTTAAAGCGATGGACTGCGAAATTGTAGTAAGCAAGTTTGTACTCCAGTTGCACTATTATGTTCACTTTCAGACAAATAGCCTTGGGAAAGGTATGGACCCCTTTATCTTCCTAGCTATGGGTTAAATACTACCTCTACTATTCCTCTTGGAGAATGGCTTTGGCATTAATAACCTTACAAAGGTTGATATGCCATTAAACAAAGAAACCAAACTAAACCTATTTAACATTTTAAAAAAAACCTTTAAAGGAAACTTCTATCAAATTCTAATAGATGTTATCACTGAAAAACCTATCAAGACAATCTTCATGAAAAATTATGAAGAAAGTTAATTTCTAAAAGTGGTTTGTATTTTCTTAGGAAATACTTATTTAACAGACCAATCTTCATTCACATAATTATAGTTAACGGACTGAAAGAAATGTTCTAGCAATTGAGCTTGATTAACCTTTTCTCATAGAAAAATACTAGTGTCATTCTTGTGAAGAAAAAAACCTTTAAGAATTATCTTATACATTATGATAGTCTAAATTGCTTGATTTTATTTGTTCTCCATCTCACTACCAGGCAACTACAGCACAAGGCCTTTATTAAGGTGGGTCCAGATGCATGGCAGCAGCCCACAGGTGTCTGGCAAATGCTAAAAATACCTTCGGCCCCGTCAACATTCCCCTCAATAGGGGCACCTCAGGCACCACGCAATAAACAACAAAAACAGTATATATAGAAAAATATATTTATATGTATATAAATTACTTGATTGATTTTAATGGCATGTCAACTTATCTTGGTTTATTTTATGCCAAGAGGTTAGAAAATCAAATAAATTGTACATTTATATCTACATTTTTTGTGTAGTTTTTTTTTAAAGAGTTTTTTTTACCTACATATGAAGTATATCTATCAAATGATTTATCCACAATTATACAGTGTCAAGTATTATTCTCTTGTTATATTTTGACCTTCGACCCGGCCCAAAAATACTATTCCAAGGTGATACACCGGAAGGAAGTGACACATTCCAATGGCCAGTAGTCGAAAGAGATCGCGTGGGCGGATTAAGGCTTATGGTATGGGACAAGGTGAAGGTCCCATTGTGCCACTACAGTGATGCACCAGAAGAGAGTAACCTCTGAACTGCGAGACAGTTATTTTTGCTTGATGACGATTAAACATTCGATTTCAAAGATCCAGTGGGCGATCGTGTGGGCGTTGAATTATTATATAATTGAGTTGAGTTGGGTGCCAAAGCAGTTGCCAGCAGACTTCCAGAGAGTTAGAGACCAGATGTGGTAGGGAAAGCCACACCCGACCGAGGAGTTAGGGGTCCAGAGAAGATGCTGATAAGATGCCATAAAGAAAGCCAGCATCCAGCAGTGGACCCCAAGACCTCTGGTTGAGCATCTAAGAGAACAAGAAAGACACAATGTGACGGTCATAAGTAGTGGAGGTCAAAATATGAAGTTTATGTTCGGTCTCCAGCACCCTCTCACATGCAACTTTGAACAACCCTTTCGAACACTTGGAATAAATTGAGAGGTAAAATATTTGAAAAGAAGTCTTCTTGCGTCTTTGTCCTTGCGTCTGTTTAATTATTGTGTCGTTGTGATGCTGTAGATGACTATATAACACTCTCACATGGTTTTGATTTAGTATTTCTTTTTAAAAATATTCATTTGTTTGAACACAGTTTCAAGTAACAAATAATAATCCTTAGTAAACAATTACAGCTTTAAGTAACTATTCTTAAAAAAAAGAATTAATTAGTTATATGTCAGCAAGTAATCCTATCAAATGCAAATAATTTTTAAACAGATATTTTTGATCCATAGATGGGACCCTAAAAGGTACTACCTCTCCTGGTTATATTAGACCTGGTAGTAATGGCAAAGAAGGGATACTTGACACTTCGCAGATTTCCAGGAATGGTGCCTTACCATCAGTTGCTGTTTTGTGTTTTACCCATCACTCCTCTTTCAGTGTGTGGTTTTCGCCCCTCTGCAAAGGATGCAGTTGCCATATTGTAAGCCCCACCAACAGAGTAGAATCTGTCTATCAGAACACTTGTCGTTGTGATGCTAATCATTGTGAGAAGAGTTAGGGCAGTGAAGCATAGGACTAAATTAGGATTTGAAAGATGGTTTGACATAGATGCTAAAAAAGTTTGCTTCTTTTTTTTTTTAAATTAGCAATCAAAGTGTTTTGTTGTGGACTCAAACTTCATCAAGGAATTCCCCTTTGCCCTATGATGTTCTATGATAACCCTAATGACCTTCTAAATACTGACAACTAGCCCCAACATGCCACTTAGAAATATTGGTCATCTAGAAAACAAACTATATTTATAATTGTTATCTTAGATTTTATTTTCAGTAACTGTGAGATAACATCTTAAAACGTAAAATAACATCAACTATTGAACCTGAAACTTTCAATTCCCATGTCAATATTCTATCTCTTCAGCAGTATCCCCACTGTCTTCTGACGGACATGAAGAGAATGTCTTAATGCTTTCACATAAGCATGATGTGATCGACAATCTTAGATTTGCCTCTCGTCCTCAGCTCAGTTCAGATTTACGATAAATGCTTTGTTCCATTTGATCCTTTCCGTGTCAAACACTTTGACCGCCATAACTCAACTAATTGAAAGGGTTTTCACTAGCAAACTTGTCCGTGCCATGGTTTCCAAAAACCTTTTGCCATTAATGATAGTGATTCTTTAAGAGCCTTCTTCCTCTGACCGGGACTTTCTTCAATACTGACTCTTTTGTGCTATTGTTGTTTTAATTGTCATTTGAATGCTATTTTATAGTGATTTGTGTTGGCTCCTAATGTTAAGCAGATCAATATGAGACTGAACCTCATTCCAAAATAGTTAAAAGAGGTTGCAGCCTGCTAGTTTTGAGCTGCAGTGTTCGGTCTTAGCTATTGAGCCCTTATTTATACTATAAAAGTATTTCACTGTATTGATTAGAGGAGCATTCACTGTTATGTTTTAGAATGAAAACTTCAATGAGGACTTTTTTTTTCCTGATTGCAATTGATTACAGCATTCTATGCTGAATTTTGAATCTGAAGATAGATTGATTGATTTTAATGGCATATCAATCCACCTAGGGTTATTTCATGCAATCTTTAAACATATCTACTTGACATATAGATATAAACCTTACAGGTGCTATCAGTGTGTGAGAGTAAACTTGCAAGTCATGGCAATAAAAGAGTACTTGTGACTCCTTATACCTTCAGAAATGGAGCCTCACCACCAAATGCAGTTTAGTCATAATCAGAGCATGCCTTTCTGGCTGAGTCTTACCCCCTTTGCCCTGTGGACAAAGCATATTCTAAGCCCCACTGACAAGGAATCTTCAAAAGTCAATTGTTAAAATATGGAATTGGAAAAAGTTCCCCTCAAGGTTATTAAACTTTTAGGGTGTTCATAGATTTTATTTAAATGCTTTCTTCTTTGGTGACTTCTTTATTGTATTTCTACATGAAAAAAAGTCTGTTACATTCAAAGGAGTTTTGTGTCATAGGTATGATTTTAAGGCTCCTCCAGTTGTGGAGAATGGAGTGCCCCTTGATTGCCATTATTTCCAAGTCCATTCTGATGCAGAGTTGTGTATCAGTTAAGGCTCCATTGATAAATCAAATAGATATCTTAAAAAATTATTAATATTGTATAGAAATATGTGAAACCATCCATGTACATACAAATGATTATTAAATAGAATTATTAATGTTAGATAGAAATGGAACTACTATGATAACATAGAATTTAAAAAAAAATAACTTAAATACAAACACATCAGGATTATTAATAAAATAAATAATATCTAATCTGTCATTCAGATGAATCCAGAGTTGGGTATTTCAACACTCCAGTGTCCAAAATACTTGGATTTGGAACAGTCTTCTGCTCTTAAATCTATTGACTATATATGAATTATTATTTGTTTGTATGCCTCTTTGCATCTATATAGCCTGGAACCGGCAACAAGAGGCATTATCCTCAACACTAAATCAGATAAAAAAGAAGTCATTTGTCTTGCTCTGTTGGGTGGGGCTGTAGAATACACTGACTGCTTCTCTGCAGAGAGGTAAGACCCCCCCCAAACAAATGTCTTAGATATGACACTAAAATATCTGATGATGAGGTTCCAGTGATGCTGTAGCTTTGGGGAATGCAGAGTACCCCTTTATTGCCATCGCTCTTTGGTCCAATGTGGCCTGGAGTGGTAGCACATGATAAAGGTCCTATCTATGGGTTAAATAGAACTAACGGCATACTTATGCAAAACTGAATTGTTTGAAATAGAAATGTTTTTGACTATTAAACTGTACTTACATTTAAACTACTTGCTTATGCTAAACTGAATTATTTGAAATGGAACTGTTTTTTTTACATTTGAACTGTACTTAGATGAAACTGATTTGTTAAATATAGAACTATTTTGACATTTGTGTGTAAAGAAAATCTGTACTTATACTAAACTGAATTAGCTGAATTAGAACAGCTTGATTAAACTAAATAGCTTAAAATAGAAATGTTTTTCAGAATTAAACTGTATTAACATTTAAACTGCATACTTATCCTAAACTGAATTGTTTGAAATAGAACCATTTTCATAGAAATAGATTCGGTGTTAAATAACCTACAAAAAAACAACCAACAAGTCATTTGTTTTAAAACAAGATGGCCCACTCTCAGCTTAAAATGAAAAAACTCTGAAATTAGTCAACTATTTCACACTCCTCCATAGTAATAAATCTACTGAGAGTGAAGTAAACATATGCCTAGAAAAGGTTATTGACAGGTTATCAACCCTATGGAAATCAAATCTCTAATAAAACGAAGTGGAAATTCTTCCAAGCAGTAGGTGTGTCAGTACTATGGTCACCTACAAGAATTATTTTTGTTACTCTTTTTTTGAATGCTCTCCAATGTCAGTATTACTCTCCAATTTCCATATCTAAACACTAGCAACCAGGCCTGAGTACAATATTCTACATGCAGTCTTAGTAAAGTTTTATATATGTTTAAAACAACATTTTGCCTCCATTGAAATAATAT
>CAUZXS010001811.1:0-55000 GCA_963585895.1 Sepioteuthis lessoniana
AGATTGTTTAGGGTCAATATCTAGGGCTTCTGCAGAGATGCAGCCAACTGGGTTTTTGCAATATTTAATGAAATCATCATTTAATATGAAAAATCAACTTCTTATAACACTGATAAAAAGCGTTGAATGTAAAATTGATACAAGTATAGAAATATAGAGATATATACAAACACGATTCGTTCATAAAAATTTTAAACATGAAAAATGAAAGAAACTCTGAAAAATGTTTGTAGACAATTAACATTCTGTTAGAAGAAATTATTTTTTGTTTATTCAGGGGATTAATTATATATTACTTAAGCATGTAATCCTTTAAATATATGCTATATACAAAATAAATAATGATGATATTAATAAATAAACTCTGATTTGATTTTATACTTAAGTGGAAGACATTTAATTTGAGAAAGATCAGCTTACAAAGACAGTCTTTCTAGTTTTAAGAAATTTTAAGAAAAATAATGGCAGTGGCTACATATTTGTTAATGATCATACAATCACAAATATACAGTAAAACTATAAACAAACAAGAAAAAAACTTATATGCATACACATACATATATAAATGCATGCATATGCATATATACATGTGCATATATAAACACACATACACACGCTATACCAGGTAAAAATGAATGAATACTTATTAATGCCAAATTCTTTTTTTTAAGTGCATGAAACTCTTAGTAATAAGACTACGACTGAGAGGTGAGTAAATATTCATTCATTTCCTGTTTTGTCAAGCTCTTTTGGCTGATATTGAGCACTTTTTGAAAAATCAAAAATGTCTTTAAATGATTTCTTTATTCAACCACATATATGTATTACAAAAATATAAGTAATATAACATCATTACTTACAGTAATAAAGGAAAGTGCTCAATACACAAAAATATCAGAGCCAATATAATACTTTAAAAAGATTGTTGATGATTGAATAAGCAAAACTTACCAGGGATTAAGAGATTATGAGGTGGGTGATATTTTTCTTTTTTAATGTATGCTTGCATAGATATTTAGTCTTACCATAATATATAGTTATGTATAAAGTAAATAGATTAAAAAAGATAAAATAATAATTTTGTTATTTTTTTTTTAAATGTTTGATTAGATCTTTTATCTTGACTCAGTTGTGAATTTGTGCAGTATAATAACTATGATTGGGACTATAAACAAAAACAATAAAAATATATTTCATACTTAGATTAATTTTATTCACAAATCAATCAACACTGTGTCTTTGAATATACATTATTGAATGTATGTATATAAAATATAAGCTATGAGAATCCAATGCTATTTTATGTTCTGCACAACCACACAATGCAGATTTTAAAATTATTTCTTAGATTTACATTCAATTATTAAAATTTTATTTATTTAGTAACAGAAAATATAAAGTGATACTATTGTATGCTTTCATTTTTTTATGAATTTCTTAAACAAACAAACAAAAAAAGAAAACTTCTTTCTTTGATTTTAAATGGAATATTTATGAAAACATTTTTTTCAAATCCAACAATGAAAATAATCAATGATTCCTTTCGGTATTCTTAAAATCGAGTTATCTCCCTTATGTTTAAATTCATGAACAAACATTATTCCTCCCGCCCAATTTTTTTTTCGTAGAAATTTTGAATTAAAGATATTTTTTGATAATATTTAAAAATATAACAATCTCAATGAAATCAAGCATACAAAGACACCCTAAAAGATATGTTTTTATTTTAAAATATTATCAAATGATACACTGTCTTGATTTAAAAAAACAAAAAATTCACCACCTGTGCTGCGATGATTAATCATAAATTTTAAAAAATGGATATATCTTAAAAAATACTAAAAAAATTAAAGTCCTGATATTTGAACCTACAAAATAATATTAAGAGGGAAGGAATCAGAAAAAGAGAGATAAAAAAAACTTAATAAAAGGATATATAGATATATTATAAAGTTGTGCTGACAGTACAGAGTTCTCTGACTTTCACTATCTATCCCAATGAAAAAATAGATAAAAAATAACATACACACACACACGTGTGTGTGTGTGTGTGTGTGTGTGTGTGTGTGTAGTTGGGCAGGAGTCTTTAAGCATGTTTGATTAAATAATAAAGACAATTTTATTAAGATCCTTTCAAGTTTCTTGATAAGCGTCTTGGTTTCAGATTGGAATTGGTGGATGAATTTACCAAAATTGTCCCGAGCGCTTTCAGACTTTTCATAGGCCATCATCATCAGGGGTTGCTTGCATGTATAAAGAGTGTTTTTATAAAAGAGTTTTTTTGACTGTCTCCAACGAAAATAATACGTATGTTGGTCTTACTGCTACAACTCTTTCAAGATGGTTTACAATGCATCTTAATGACTCTAGCTCTTTAAAAAAACACTCTTTATACATGCAAGCAACCCCTGATGATGGCCTATGAAAGGTCCGAAAGCACTTGGGACAATTTTGGTAAATTCATCCACCAATTCCAATCTGAAACCAAGACACTTATCAAGAAACTTGAAAGGATCTTAATAAAATTATATAGACAAAATGTCTTCATTATTTAATCAAACATTATATATATATATATATATATATACATACATACACACATTTATCCAACTTTCCTTCAAGTCAGATTTGACACAAGGTCATTTTAAGAGTGGGAGGGACACACAAATCAAGACTTGTCTTGTACATCTTGTAATTCCCTTTTAAGGTGCTTTTGGTGCCAAATTAGCCCTGCTAATCAGGTATTGCCAGAGGAAGAAGATCTCCTAGGACCATGCAATTAACTTAATATCTCCCACTCAGAACAAATATCAGGTGAGACCTGGAAAATCAGGAAAGCATATATATATATATATATATATATATAAAATGGGAAGAGATAGAAATGGAAAAAAACAAAGAGACAGGCTTGCTTGTCAGTTGGCTGATTATTAAAAAGGAAATGAATGAAAGATTGAAAGACAAGTAATGATTGAAAGGCATAAAAATTAGGAGGAATAAAAAATTTTCATGGAAAGATAAAACTAAAGATAAAAAGATGCATTTTTATTCCTTTTCCACTGGTGAAAATGTACCTGTTTGTGTTATTCAAATAAAAAATCTGAATCATCAATGAAAACTAAAAGAGAAAACGAGAGAGAATAAGATATAGGTGAAGGATAAGAGAAGATTAGAGGCATGAGTTATTAGATTATCTTAGTTAACAAATATGGAATTTTTACAGGTTAAGTGAGTTTTATCATTAATGAAAATACTTTATGTCAGAAACTATTTTTTTTCTTTTTACTCTCCTGGCTCTTCAATGTGAAAACCAAATTGAAGGTCAACATAAAGCTGATTTCTGTAAAAAATATTTTCTACTTGCTTGAAATTTTCTTTCATGAAGATAGAAGTTCCTTATTTAGTTTTATAACTTTAACTTTTGGTTTTCACAGCCTTATGTTGACCTCTGATAAAGAAGGCCATTAAATCAGCCTTATGTTGACCCCTGATAAAGAAGGCCATTAAATCAGCCTTATGTTGACCCCCTGATAAAGAAGGCCATTAAATCAGCCTTATTTTGACCCCTGATAAAGAAGGCCATTAAATCAGCCTTATAACAGTTGTCACAGGAAGTGAATTCTGCTACCAGAGTTCAAATTCTGAACTAGGCTGCTTGTATTTCTCCATCATGCTAATACCCTTTGGCAAAGTATGAATCCAACTACTCTCCCTCCAAATATAAATAAATAGTAGGGCATATTGGCTTTATAATTTTGTTATGACAATCAGTTTAGAAGGAAAACTCTGAATTTAAAACCAATTGTAGACCTGGATTGGGATGGGCTCAACCAGGCTATTCCTACCCGAGACATGCTATATGAGTAGTGCCCCTATGACCAAACCAGGTTACAGGACCAGTGAGAGCAGGGTCAAGAACACTCATTCAAATAGGTTTTTTTGTGGGGAAAGGACAATAATGAGATGAGAAAGTAAAAGTATGAAACATTATTCTATAAAATTTAACCAAATTTAACTTCCAATTAAATATCTCAACCAAAACAATGTTAAAAACAAAGATATTTGTCCAAATTAGACATGAAAATAATTCCTCTGAGATTTCCAGGTAACAGTTAATTGATATGCAGAATTTGAATTTGGCATCAGATGATAAAAATAAATTGACTTTCCTGAAGTGTTTTTCAAAATAGAAAAAAAAAGAAAATGTTTAACAAACAAACAAACAAACAAAAAAGTAAAATAATTTATCTTTTTTTATTCAACTGAAATTAAAATGCTTTGAGACATTTGTGATTTGAAAATAATTTACAATTCAAGAACTATCTCCTAATTTTAGCAGTAAAAAAATGCTGTCTATATAATATTTAATAAATTTCAAGTGGAAGATATTTTTGTTAAAAAAAAATAAATAAATAAAATAAAATAAAAAATAAAATCAAAATCTAGAATTTTCCATACAGATATAAATATCCAATGATGTTTTGAAATTATGCTTGTAAGTTATAAAACCTAAATATGTTTTATCAAAATAATTTAATATTTCAGTTGATTATTATAAATTTTTATTAGTTTTTCTTTTCTTTTATTTCTATTGCTTTTCATGAAACTCAAACCATCAATCTTCAATTATTTATGAAATGTAAATCAAAAATGAAGAACAAATGGCCACAGAATGATGGCTGGAATAATTGCAGTAAAAAGCAACAAAAATAAGATTTTTAAAAAAGTCAAAAGCTAATGATTATTCCTCAGGAATCACTTAATAATAAATTTTAAAAGAATAATTCAGAACCTAATTTTAATCTTTGTCATAAAAATTAAACCTCATCAATTATGAAATAAGTGTTGTTAAAAAATTTTTGAATTATAGAATTTTAGATATTTCTAAAACAATAAATGAGAGTGGTCATTCACCAAGTATGGGGCACCCATTAAGATTTTACTTCTTTAACAATGGTCTGCAAAAAATGGTCTGTGTTTCCATGATAAATGAAAATTACTTAAACATAATTGTGGGTAATCAGTTGTCTTTTTTTAAATGAACTATTTGTAAATCAAATATTGATTATGTTCAAACGTTTTAAATAGCAGACATTTTCAGCCATGTTTCTTCATCAAATATCTAAAAACGAAACAATGTACATCTGCTTCTAAGGGGAGATAATCGTCTTGATAACTAGGAAAGAAGAAATAAAAATTGTGACTGAATTAAATGAAATAAAATATTAATTAAATTTGTTGTTGGCTGCGTTTATATAATTACATCGAATCAATTCAGTTCTTGCAGATTCTATTTGAAAAAAAAAAAAAAAAAAAAGAGAAAAAGAAAATCACTGCAAGAGAATGTAAGTAAAACAGTTGTATAAACGCAGCTGATATGGTAAGGAAAGGGAAGAGTTGATTGTAGGTATCTGGCTGTTATTAGGTCCCAATCTTCTTCAGTAGAGAAGCAGCTTCTTCATGAGCCTGAAAAAGTTGTTAAAAAATGGAGGATACATAAATCAATTCAAACAAACATAAGCAGGAATTAGAAATATACATTCATAATGTATACAAAGTGGTTGCTTCTCCAACTAATTCATAGAAGTAACAAATATGGTACGGCCTAAACTAGGCTGTTGGAAAACCTGCAATTAGTCTTTTACAGTTTTGTTAAAAAAAAAATTACAATTGTGCATTTCCACTTTAAAACTGATTTCTCATAAAAAAAAAAAAAAAACAATTCTAAAAGTCATTAAAAGATTAATCCAATTTTTCAAGTAGTATATATTTTTTTCATTTCTTTTTTTTTTACGTTAGCAAGTAATTTATTCTGTTTCAAGTCTGTAGTTCCATGTCTTCTTTTTGTATATCCGTCACTTTCTCCTAGAAGCATCACTATATCACATTTCTTCATATGCAAAACCTGCATGAGGCTGTTTGCATTTCAATTAGTGCTAATACCCTTGAGAAAAGCATGAACCCATATTTTCTCTTTTTAGCTCTATGTAAATAGAAAGGCAGATTAGGCTCTTTAGCTTTGGTTAGGCAACTAGTCTAGAAGAAGGAAAACTGAATTCAAAGCAGCACCTGCACACTACTTAAAAAATTGACCTTTGTCTCATCCTGCCTGTGGTAGAGGGGTTGGGTAAATATAAAAAAACGCTGTCCAATATCACTACAAATTTATTCATTATCTAGAAGTTTAAACTAAAGATTTTGTTGCAAACACATGCAACATGAATTTTAAACATGAAAAGATTCCCCACCCCTGGTCAGTGACATTTTGGCATCCACAATTTGGTGTTAAATGTTTTTAAGTAACAGCGACAATTTTAATCTTAAAATCAATATTTCTTTTAACAGGGTACTGAAAAGTTCTTTCCCCAACCAAAAAGATTAGGATATCTTAAACTTTTACTGAATTTCTTTTTGGAATGGTTACAATAAACTTGTAATGTGCCAAGTGTGTTGAATATGAGGAATAGCTTGTAAGGTTCATAACTATAGATAATTCTCTCCTTGGTTAGGCCAAGAACTTTTCACAACCTCCTGTATTAAAACAAAAATAACGATTATATGAATTAAATATTTATTTGAATTAGATTTAATAATGAATAGGGTTAATCTTTAATCTGTAGACCATAATGTTCAAGTTTTTCATTTTTCATTTTTTTTTTTTACAGGCAACTAATTCCACCTACACAATGGATTAAACCGATTAAAACAGTCACCAAATAATACTCAAAATGCTTATTATATGGGTTTTACTCACGCTATCAAAAACCAACACACTGTTTCTTTGAATGACCATAAAATCATTAAAACATTTTTGATAAAATGATTTTTAAAAAATAAAATAAGAATTGAAGAAAAAACAGAAAAAAAATTAGAGTACTTGAACATTGACTCGATTCATTTTAATAACTGAAAATAATACAAAGTTTTGGACATAATTCTCTTAAGTATTTATTACAATTTAGAAAACAGAAGATTAGAAATAATGAAATTCAATTTTAATTTGATCATCAGTACTAACTTTGAATAGTACGGAAAATGAATTTTTAAGACCAAAAAATGTTTGCAGAGATATTCTTACCTTTTTATCATCTACTGTTCGTACTGAATGATCTTGCACCCTGATAAGAAAGCTTCGAGCATCGTCATTTTTGCCCATACGGACATACGTCTTACCCAACATAGCTAAATTCATACTGTAGAAATTGGGGTCCACTGAGGGAAAAAAAGTTTTACACATATATAAATCATTTATATCATCTGGATTTTATAAGCAAAAAAAATCTAAGTGTATATAAAGATATATATACATTTTTAAAGTAACTAAAAGACACATAGACAAATTGAGAAAAAAAATTTTGAATTATTTTTAACCATTCAGTAAATAAACTCAGTCGATTGAATTAAATTTATGTTCATTAATTTCTTATCAAATTAGAGCCATTTTCTCAACCCTTTCACTGATCAATGCAACTCTAGTTAAATTCTTAGCACAGTGCAAAAATATACAAATTTCAAACTACATTCCATTTGCCATTCATATTTTTTCCCCTGCAAGGAATTTAGCAGAGAAATTTCTAGTTATTTTGAAACTAAATTCAGTTATTCTTATTTTAGTTCTGATTAATACCGGACATTGGCATAATGGTTAGAGTGTTTGCCAATGGCCCGGGAGACTGGGTTCAATCCCAGGTCGAGTCATACCAAAGACTCAAAAAAATGGTACTTGATGCCTCCTTGCTTAACACTCAGCATTATAAGGTATGGATCAAGGGTAAAGTGGAGTTATCCAGGGAAAGGAGTAGCGCTCTCCCCTACACCTTAGTGTAGTCATCAACTTTACTTTTATAGCCATAGAAACTGAGAGAGATAAACAATATAAGTCACTTCATTCTGAGCAAATTCTAAAAGAAATTATTTTGAAGTCAGATTCAGAGATGATACACATACAGCTTTACATGATGAATGCAAAATAAAAGAAGGCTGAAGTCTTAAGTATAATACTAATGTGCATCCAGTAGTGAAGCTCTAGTTTTACAGCTTTATGGAATGTAAAGTTACTTGTTCATTGACATTACTCCTAAGTCCACCTGAATTGGAGTAGCAGTATCTATGGAATCTCATCTATCAGTCAAATAGATCTGTTTGAAACAAGGTTTAAAATGATTGTGCACTACATTTATACATTGCCTTTTAAAAAAATTGATATTTCAACCAAGTATCAAGTGTTTACCTGTTTAAAATGATTGTGAGGATATATTTTTTGTCTTGTATATAACTGGAGATCATAACTGTTGAACTGACTTTGTCATAAAATAATTCAACCATAAAAGAAGGAAATTCCCTAATTCTATTCAGAAAATCATCTTTTTTTTATTGTTCTAACACCAGTTCAAAACATTTTATCATATTCTGAAGGTCTTTGAATAACATCCTTTTTTTTTTGTTAGAAAATGTGGCATGGGAAACTACTCAAAATTGGAAAATACCATAGCAAAAAGTTTAAATAAAGATCTTACAGATTAGGTTTTTACCATAATTTACATCAAATTAGAAAAGAAAATATGAATGAAAATATTTTTCAGACAAACAAAAAAATATTCAATAGAAAATTGATGTGGAAAAGCTGAATACACACTTCATTTTTCTTATAAAAATTTAGTAAATTCACAAAAACAAATGCAAAATAATTTTAAAAATATTTATCTGTTTTTATTCAGATTTATTGAAATTCATTTAAATTTTATGAAACTGAAATAAAATTTAGGGTTTTCTCAAATTTTCTTCTTAGAAAAATGAACTGTTTAAATAATTTAATAAACAAATAAAATACAATTTATGATGAACTAAATTTCCCATAATGCACATCACATTAATTTCAGAAATTTTTCATATCAGCTGCTTCTAACAATGTGATGAGTACCATTTTATTTTACTTTTTGATAAAATAACTTTAGCTAGGACAATAATGTTTTAGAAATTTACTAAACTTAATTTAGCATGACACAAGATGAATAATTTATTTAAAAAATGAAACAAAAAAATTAATAATTACCTTCTTCAGCCTTCAGGAAATATTTCTCAGCCTGTAACAAAATGCAAAAAAAATATTAGTAAAGTTGATACTTGATAAGGTTTTAAAAAATTACATCAGTCAATTTTATCTGTTATGATGTTACTAAGTTACTTCACTTCCAGTTTGTAGTTCAATGTCCTTTTTATATATCTTCCAGTTCTCCTTTATATTCAAATTACATACAACCACTGCTCAATATCACAATCTTAAAAAGTAAATAATAGAATGAAAAGGATATTTTCACTTTTATGTGTCAGTTAAGTTCCACAAAAATAAAATGAAAATACAAGCAGACATAATTGAACAATAGTATTTCTTTTATGCATTTTCTAATTTATTGAAAACTTTTACTTTGAAAATCAACCTTTTACCAAAACCAAGAAAATCAGGATTTGAAGTTGGGGAACTGATTGAAGTTTCTGTACCCAATAAGCCAATACACCTAAATGATTTCTAAATAACCCCAGAATCAATCATGTATATTATATCATGATAATATTGAATGTTTTAGAATACATCTTTCTTTTTTTTTTTTTTTTTTAATTTTCTTTGTTTTAATAGATTACTTGTACATTGAATTACATATTCAAAATTGTGACATAATAATTAACATCATTAGAAAATGAGTTTGTGAGCAAAGTTCAAATCCTGAACAAGATCTTTTGCATTTCATAAATGAATTAATCTCCCCATTTCCCAGCTGTGTATAAATAATAGAGCAGACTAGGCTCTTTAACTTTAGTAGAGCAACCAATCTAGAAGGAAAAACTCTGAATTCAAGCCAGCTGTACTCTACTTAAAAATTGACCTTGTGCAGAGGGGTTGGCAAAATACAATCCAAGCAGAAAAAAAATGAGGTTTAAGATAAATAGTTTAACAATAAATTAAATTTACATAATTGTGATATAAGTTAGTTGATGTACATGTAATTGGTGCATGGAATGAGGCATGATGGTAGAAATGAGGAGAATATAAGCCCAAAAAGCAAACAGCAGTGCTTCTTGCTTTCTTGTGTTGTGAACTAATTTCACCATTTACACCACAATAATCTCCATAATGAACACTGACTATTTCTGTTTCTTTGTCTGTCTTTAATTTCTCGTAACTTTTATTATCAACTGTTCCTATTGAATGATCTTGCATCCTAGTAAGAAAACTTAAGCATGATAGATATTATATTTGCTTTAAGATCAAAGAGTCAGTTCCTAACATTCCCGTCTAGGATCAAGAAATCTAACTAAATATATTATAAAAAATTGATACATGGAATTAAAACAATTATCTATATATTTCTTTTTTTGTTTTTATTTTTGAGAAAGTATTAAATTTTATAATTGTCAAAATAATAACTGTTTTCATCTACATACTTTATATCTGTTTGTTTTGGGGTTTTTTTTTCAGGATTTTTATGAGTACAGATACTGCACTCTGATCCTAAGCAAAAAGTAAAAAATAATCCAGTCATTTTTTATGGGAAGTTAATAAATTAAGATAAGTAAAAAACAAAATCAATATTGTTGACAGGTATAAAAATATACACTTCCTTTAAAGGGGAAAAAAAATTCACCAAATGAATTTCTTACCTCTTCATATGTTGATGTTGGTGGGGCAGCAAAAAGTGTTGCAGCTATCTTCTGTTGATACCATGGCAAATCAGCAAACATAAAACACCTACAAGAATAACAGAATTTAAAAAAAAAAAAAGTCCAACACAAAATAAAATTGAATGCTATGAGATCCATTTTTTAGCTGTTAACCCCAAAATAAAAATTTGAAAAAAATATCTACACACCTTCAAATAAATAACAAAATCTTCAAAGAAATCCAACTAATTTTAACAAATCCACAATAAAAAAATAAATAAAAAAAAGGATGAAACATTTTTGGATTATTAGAAAATATGATCATCAAGCCATTCTTTGCTTAAGATTTACATCCACATGAAATTTATCAACAAGTATATGAGACCCACCCCAATTTACATTTAGTATCATAGTATTTCACCCACATTTGCATCTTTTCAAAGCAGTACTTCCCCTATTTTCTTACAAGAACTTGTTGGAGAGCCTATGACAATGTGCTTTATCAAATGGTCATCTCTTTTGCTAGTTTTTCTTGGGCATACACATTTCTTGTTATTTACAAGTCCCATAATTTTGGAGAAAAAATTATCAGATCTAAGCAGTATCCAATTTTCACTTCCTTTGGAATTGAGTTTGTCAAATGTGAAAATGTATGTGTGTTTGTATTTGTTCACCCACTTTCTAATGGTTATCATTTTGTAGTCTGTGATACCTTTTGCTTTTCAAAGGCTGTTTATATTTTCTCTGGTGTAGCTAGTGATAATTCCTTTCGATGATTAAGCTGTTCATGCAAGTGGGTCTTGCATTTTAAGTTGTGGTAGGTTTCATTTTGATTCCCTTTTTGATATGATTTTTCTTTTATTAACCACTTCTACAAGTAAATTGCCACTTGTAATTTTTTTTCACAATTCAAGGGTTCACTCTATTGGAGATCACTTTTTTAATCAATAAAAAGGACAGTTTGATCAAAGAATGTTTCCTCCAGAGATTAAATTAAATCTTGAGAATTCTATTGCTTCATAAAATGAATATTAGGAAACCTTTGTAAACACAAATCATGTTTAGAGAAGGGTTGATGTATATATTTACCCTCACCTCCACAGCAGGCAGGACATGACACAAGGTCAATTTTTAAGCACGTTAAAGATGGTTTGAATTCAAAGTTTTCCTTTTCATAGACTGATCGCCTAACCAAGGCTAAAGAACCCAATTTGTCCAACTATTTATCCATAGTTAGGGGGAGATTGATTCATACCATTCCTAAGTGTACAAAGTAAAAAGCAAACAAACTCATCCAGAATTTGAGCTCAAATCACCAATTCCATTTTGTACAACAATAACCATAACACTAAACATGCCTATATAGTTGTTAAATATTAATGCTGTTGTAATTACCTATGTAATTACCTACATATATTTATGGCGTCACACAAATTGAAACCTAAACCACCCATATATCCTTTTACTCCATGGGTCAGCAAGTGAATCAATTTATAAAATTAATACTTAGGAAATAACTTTATCAAAACATTCTAGACAACTGCTCTCCATCTTATTCTCTCAATTTCACTGAAATATCAAGAGTAGTATTGGAACTGTAATTCACAACTGTTTTTTTTTTTTTTTTTCATTTCATAAAATTTAACTATATTTAAAAAAAAACAAACAAACTTACATTTATCAAACTACATTCTGATGTAGTTAAAAATGTCAGAATGCAGTGACAGACTATAAATATCAACAAGTTTTACAGATCTATTTTGGCTTAAATTCTAAAAATTATTCTAATATATTTATAATATCCAAGTAAAATTTGTGTAATCCAATATTGAAGAATTACTTTTATGAAAAAATATTATCAGTTTAATATATTCAAGTTATTTTGTGGCATTGTATTATTAAATAACTATAATTAAACAGTACAATTTTCACAGATTTAGATAGGTTACATACAATATTTCTATTTGGAATGATTAACTGACCCTGTATACAAAGGAAGCAGAAATTGATTGGACTTATGTGGTGCATTCAATAAGTTTCCAGACTTTTTTGTACAGGCATTTAGAATTGTCGTAGACTCTTGAAAATTCAGTATGTTATTGCTATACCTCTTATGAGATGACTGACCCATTTTTATGATTTCAGCTTCAAATGAATAGCTACAGCAGCAATTGGAATACACCCTACTAAAGCCTAATTGTCATAGCTGGGGAATTTCAAAAATGCAATCTGGACATGAGGACACTTTAGAAGAATGATATGCAATAAAATTCTGTTTTAAACTTAGAAAAAATGCCGCAGAAACGTATGGAATGCTTCAGACTGCTTTTTGACCATCTTGCATGAATCAAGCATCAGTTTTTGAGTGGCATAAGAGATTCAAGGAAGGCAGAGAGTCTGTGAGGGATGATGAGAGGTGTGGGAGGAGTAAGGAAGTCAATACACCACAGTTGATTGGCCAAAGGGTTAGGGTTACTATGTTGAGGTTTTAAGGGAGTTCAGGAAGAGATTCCTTGGGAAGATACCAGCACTCTTCAAATTGGGTCAGTGGCATTTCCACCAGGACAATGCACCAGTCAACAACTCCATCCTTGTCACAGACTATTTGACCAAGATGGGCATCAAGACAGTTCCTCACTCTCCCTATAGTTCAGGCCTTGCTCCCTGTGACTTTTGGTTATTCCCTTAGCTCAGAGGCTGTCGTTATGAGACAATTGAGGAGATGAAAGAGGCTGTGACGAAGGTCATTGACACGCTCACACAAGAGGACTTCCATGGGGTCTTTCAGAAGTTGTTGGAACGGTACAAGTGCATTGCAGCTGAAGGAGATTACTTCATGTGTGTACTATCAATAAAAGTGCCTGTACGAAAAAAAGTCTGGAAACTTATTTAATGATCCTCCTATATATATATATATATATATATATATATATATGTTTGGGTAAGTGTTTGTGCTTATATGCGCAAGAATCTCTTCCTATACTATGCAGTAGAGATTTGATTACAAGGAAATCTTGAGTAGATTATTGAAATTCCATTTAATAATTAGATACAAAATTGAAGCTTAATATCATTTATCATTTAAACTTCATATTATAATTAATGAATATTCCATCTATTATTGGTTTGGTTTAGTTTGCTTTCTTTGTATAATGGTATATCAACCTTCGCAGGTTATTTAATGCCAAAGCCATCTTCTAGAAGAACAGCAACAATGCTATTTAACCCATAGCAGGGAGAATAAGGGAGTCTAGGGTCGAAGGGGACTAGAGTTTCATGTGTGTACTATCAATAAAAGAGCCCATATGAAAAAGTCTGGAAACTTATTTAATGATCCTCGTATCACCAAGTCAACTAATTAAGTGCAAAATATGGCCAAAACATAAAATTCATGTAAAAATTGATTTGTTAAGTTTAGTTATCAACAAATGCATGGAACCTACTTTTAAAAGTCTGATATTTATGGTTGAAACAAAATTATCAAAGTTAAAGTAGAAATTCAACTTAATGAAAAATATTAATCCACATTGATCATATATTAATTAGACTTTTTTATGCTTTTACTTATAAAAATCCCCCATACAAAATACAGTGGAAGACTTAGTAATATGAGTGAATAATATTGATTGATTGATTGATTTCAGCAGCAGGCATGTCAACCTGTCTAGGATTATTTTATGCATAGAGATTTGGGAACCACATTCATTGCAGGTTCATATTTACATTTTTTTTTTTTTAATATTTATTTAGAGGGTGTGTGTAAATAATCCTGTTAAATACAAATATCTACACAGATCTATATAACCCTTAGATGGGACCCTAACAAGTACTACCACTCTGGGTCAGAGTGGACCAGAGAGTAATGGCAATAAAATGATACTTCACTACTCAAGTCTCCAGAACTGGAGCCTCACCATCAAATACAGTTTAGTGTCATACCAAGGACACACAGTTGCAGCTGGAGGTAATGTCTTACCCCTCTGAAGGTGGGTGGATACATTCAGCATATTCTAACTCCTACTGATAGAGCATTGAATAATGCAAAGTGCTCAAGTACAGAATAATTCAATTGATATGTTATCCTTGAAAAAATATCTTCATTCTTTGTGCTCTCAGATAAAATCCTGAATTATTTTTGAAAAGAAATAAATACCAGGTTGATTTTTGAAGAAAATTTACAGGTTTCTTTTTAAAATTATAGGTAATCATTTAAACATCATTTATATTATTTATCATGTACAATTAAAAATAAAAAAAAAAAGGATTGTCACAAAATCAGAATATCTGCCAACAAGATGAATACTTCATTGTCCCTCCCCCTCCTCCTCCATGTCATTTTTTCATTTCTTGTTTTAGAACAAAGTTTTTGTTCAAAGAAGACAAAATATAAAAGAAATAAAATCAATGTGGCCTGCTAAAAACAAATGTTTTCTGTAAGAGAAAATGTAAAAGCTGAGATTTTGCAACACCAAAAAATTCTTGGCCATTTTCTTGACTTCAGAAATTAACAAAAATGTTATCAATGGTGTTAAATCATGAAACTTAATACTGTTTTTCATACAACATGTATATGCAATGATAGGCAGCAACATTGTAGAGTGAACAGAATATATTTCCTCATTTTTTAAAAGAAATTTTAAATCTCATATTAGAGAACCTACCTAAAATTATTAATTTGAATTGTTCTTTGTACAGTAAATTATTTTAGAGACAATATTAATCTAAGGAGGAGGGTCAAAAGTTACTTTCTGATTTCATGATAACCAGAAACAAGATTTAGATAGAAAGTTTCCATTGGTTCAAACAATCATTTTTTTTTTTTAAATAATTAAATAAAGAAAACTAATTCTTACTATGAATTTCCCAAATTGTCTTATCTCAAAGATGGAAAAAACTATGTCTAGCAAATTTTTTCTTGTGACTAATGAGACTTCAGAGGATATTAGCTTTGAAAATTCTAAGTTTTTAAAAAGAGGGTTTAATTTACAATGTAAGTATAATATTAAACTAGGCCCTTACTTTGTGTCTATATAAAGGTTAGAAGTTACCTTAAAACCAACTTCTTTTGTCACAAAAACTTAAACAACTTTTGTCTTTGTACAAAGATTAAATTGATAAATTAAACTCACCAATATCCTAATGAATGCCAGCAAGTTGCATCATTGGCATTGAATTCCACTGCTTTCTGGAATGGGAAAAAAAAGAAGCTAAAAAACAAATGGAAATATGAAATAGTGGAATTTGCTAGTAAGATATGATAGAGGCTAGCACAATCAAAGTCATCATAGCATGAATTAAGAAAGCCCTTTGTCTAGCAGTGGACTAAAAAAATAAATAAAATGATAATGAAGAAGAGGAGATAAAAATAATTAAGAAAGGCAAAGATACTGGAAAAAGAAAATTCAACTTACCAATAAATGTTCTTTAATCAAATAGGCATTTGATATCCGTGTCTTCATCCCTTCATACTGACCAACCTCATCAAGTAATATTGCATACCACTGAAATAGAATTTTTAAATATATCTAAATTTCATATCTCTATCATATACATTATTGCATAACTATCAGAAAAGAAAAAAAACATAAGCAGGTAAAAAACTGAACTTTGAATGCTGATTTTTAAGCTGGAAAGACAAATATGACATAACAGTCTTCTAAAATTCAATTACATTTCAGTTTTATACATGACTAAATAATGCTTAGCTTCAGGTCAGTCCTTTGATCTTTACATTCATTAGAAGGTGAAGTGAGAAGTAACCTAAAAAGCACAAGAAGTCGAAGTGCTCTTTGTATATTAATGGCCAACAACATAATGTTTCTTCAACCTTACCTACGTCATTTCTGAGCTCAAGAATGACAACCAAATACCATAGATTACTGTGTGGATAGCCTTTTGTTCTTACACTCAGATGTCAAGTCCATATATTTTTTATCATATTCATTAAAATAGTTTTCTTAAAGATCTGAAAAATGTGTCACTTTTCTCTAAATGCCTTGATCAGTACAAATTAGAATATGCTGACTACATTCCCTGCAGTGAGGTAAGAAACTTTGACTCACAAATAGTGACCTGAACATGACTGCATCCAGTGGTGAAACTCTGGGAGGTGTGGAGTTCTTGTTTTATTGCCATTACTCTCATGTCCACCCAGAAAAGATTTTAATTTTGACAACTTTAAACAATAAAAACTGCCGATTTTTTTTAAATCTCAAGATATGCACAAAGATTTTTTTTTTACCCTAACTTCCAACTTCATGTAAAAACAAATTAAAAGAATGAGGGATTGGGTGACACACTATAGTGATAAGGACTAGCAAGATATTCTCACAAACTACCTCAAATAGGTTCAACATATGTGAGGCCTTGTGGCATGCAAAGGAGTACAACATCAATGTCCTATTCTAGTCATGAGGCTTCATTTCTGGAGCTCTGAGCAGTGTTGATTACTTCATTGTCATTACTCCCAAGTCCACTGTAACCTGGGGTAATAGTAACTGTTAGGCTCCCAACTCTGAATCAAATAGATTTGTTTGAAAATTATTAGTATTATATAGGAATACTTGAAACCATACAAATGTGTACAAACAAATAATCCTTATTATTAAATAAGTATAGTTCACTGAAACCACATAACAGCGCTGAAAATGATTAGTGTTATAGAGGAATACTTGAAACCATATCACTATGTACAAATTATTTATATTACAAATTGTAACTAAAATCTATAATTGTTAGCAAATGATTATTATTAAATAGGAATATTTATTTGAAAAGCCATATAATTGCTTAAAAAATAAAACTGACTTAAGCATTAAATAACCGAACAAGTGTTGACATGTCATAAAAGCCAAATTCACTTATTTTCTTTGCTTTTTTAGATTTTCAAAATTACCTCCCTTGAATCAGTTGTAAAATTTCGATTTTCATCATTATTGTTATGAATGTAAAAAAAATCTTAATGTTTTTATCAACTTATTTACACAGAAAAATATTCATTGGTTTTAATATTCATAAGTAATCATTAAATAAATTAAAATATGCAAATATGAAGGGCTATAAATTTAAACTTATAAAATTTAACAAAAACGCAAATGTCATAACAAATCTTATAATACAACAAATGTCCATCAGACTTCTACAGTAAAATTTTAACATATATAAAAAAACAAACAAACAAAGGATAATATAGCAAACAGTATTCTTACAGATTGTAAAATGTGTTCATGTTGATAATGCTTCTAGCTAAACAATATTAACAGTCTTTCCTTTTGGAAGGTAAAAATGAAAAAAAATAAATTTTTAGCCCTTACTCTTGAACAACCTATTTCTTACTTATTTTCCATTTGGACAAAAATAGCAGTTTTAAAAATTGAGTTATTGCAACCTGTAGTAATTCTGAAGGTCTATGCAACCTATCCCATGTACATCTTTAAGTCAAACTCTAGAATCCAACCATGATGCAACCCATAAAATGCAGATAACCAGGCGTGCAATTAATAGTATTATTAAGATACAAGTTAAAAAGCAAAACTTCATACTAAAAAATGATTTCCTTTTCTGTTTGTCAAAAAAAAATCATTTCAATAGTTTTATAATTTAATTACTTTGATTGAATAATGGTATGTCAACCAGTCTAGGATTATGTTATGCCTAGAAGTTAGGGAATCACGTTTATTGCATGTTCATATTCCCATGTTTTGTGGAGTTGTTGCCTTAGAGTTTTTTGCACACAATTATATCAAATAGAAATAATTTGCATATATTGAATGGTTTCAAGTATTTTTTGATTTAATACTAATCAATGAACAGTTTTATGGTTTCAAGTAACTCATAATAATAATAATAATAATCCTTAGTAAACATTTATAGCTTCAAGTAATCATTTAAATACAAAATATTTTTAATATAAATAACTTTCAGTCATACGGTTTCAAACATTCTTATCTGATACTAAAAGGAGGGAGTCCCTGCAGTGTAGTGGTTAACATACTGGTCTGTGACATTGAAGTAACAGAGTTCAAACTTCAGTCATGCTATTACATTCATTTTATGACAAATATCTTTGGGATAAATATAAACCCTCTTATCCCACGGTTAAATAGTACCACTAAGGATGAATTTGGCATTAAATAACACACAAAACTTGATATATCATTTAACAAAGAAATCAAACTGAAACTTGATACCAATTTTTTAAAGACAGAAATGGGGCCCTAACAAGTACAACCTTCCAGGTCAGAGTGGACCTGGGAGTAAGGGCAATGAAAGGATATTCCATACTTCCTAGAGCTCCAGAAATGACACCTCCCAACCAGATACAGTTTAGTGTCATACCCTGAATTCCCAAAGATCAATAAAACATTGTTAATAACCGATCTTACCATGCCATCCACACATTTCAACCTACAGACCAAATAAATTGTTCTAATAAATTTTTCACAGGCTATTTAATTTTATACTCACTCTACTGCTGCCCCACAAAAAAAAAAAAAATGAGAATAAAGTTAAAAAAACGCAACTACTAGAATTTTTACCATAATATAAAAACACATAATTTTTACCTGACAAATATTAGATTGGTGCAAAGCTAATTGCAGTTTTTACAATTTTAATTGAATAAATATTTTGAAATAAATTATCATCTAATCATGTCCATAATATGCAATTTTAAAGTAAAGTCTATTCTACTGATTTATGCGAACAGTTTAACTTTTGCTGGGGTTTTTTAATTCTAGTCAAATTAAAGATGAAATTAAAGTAAATTTAAATGATTTTATTGTACAGAGTTCAAGAAAAGGATGTAAATCAGAAGACATGGCTTTTAATGTCAACAAAACATTTGACAAGGGGAGGGGTGTCAATGAACACTTGATTGTTGGTTTGGTTTATTTAATGGGTTATTTAATGCCAAAACCATTCTTATAGAAAAACAGTAGTGGTACTATCTAACCCATAGCTTGTGGGGTAGTGGATAAGAGGGGTTCATACCTTTCCCAAGTTTATTAATCTGAACATGACTGGCGTTTGAATTTGCATAATGTTGCAGTCCAGTATGCAAGCCACTGGGATTCTCCTGTTGAATATTGGTTTAGAGACAAAGTATCTAAGTAAAACAAGAGAAATAAAAATTCCATAGAAACCATTTTATCTAATTGATTCTGCAAAAATTGAATGAACTAAGCTATAAAACTACTTCACCCAGCTTGCTCACTAAATATTTCTATCTCTTTCTCTCTCTCACCAAATATCACTTTTTCAATCATTTTGATAGCAAGAAAGTTTTCGACAACCCAGCAGCAACTAAAAATGCCAGTTCCAGAACTAAAATTTTAAGCTACTAGAATAAATAAACTTATCTATTGTTGTTAACAAGACATAGATTCTAATAGTTCTTATCTTGATAAATAAATCTTATTTCAAGCAAAGACATATGTCTTTAAATTTGATGGTTAAAAACCAATTATTTTTGCATCAACCTATTACACACAAAAAGCAGATCATTATAATATAAATAATCATAGATAAGAAACACTTTTTCGTTTGGTCAATATATAAACCAAATTACTTACCATCACCATCACAAAATTTTCTTAAAAATATGTGAATCCAATAAAAATAAAAAATAAAAAAAAACAAAAACAAAAAACTAATTACCTTATGACAGGCATAATTTGTTTCATTTAAAGCCAAAGCTCTCTTAGCATATCCAAATGATTCATACATGTAAGTCTTTCGCATATCTTTGTTATGTTCTCTTTTTGCTTTGTCATAGGCAGCTCGAGACAGACGCCACAAAAGTTCATCATTCTCACATGTTTCATAAGGCTTCAACAGTTCATATAATTTACAAGTCTCATATGCCGTATGCAACTGGTCAGCTTTCTCAAATATTTCTTCCAGGTTCAAAATTTTCTCATCTAAGTGAAACAAGAAAAATAAAAAATTTCTTAAATATCTCAGGATTGAACAATAACAAACAAACATAAAATTTTGTCCCAAAATTAAGAAGAGACTTTGCGTTAGAAGTTCAAATCTCATGTAGGTATGAATCTTACAACTATAATTTTTAGTTGTTAACATAAGGTTTATTTTCACAAAATTATAGAATTTATTTGCTTTGCTTACAATATCTGAAATGTTGTGTATTAACCTTTAGAAAATCTGCCCAGACGTGACGAGTTTCAGTGATATGAATAAAATATATTCTTAGTAGTGTATATATATATATATATATATATATATATATATATTATTGTTATCCACAGACAGACTGTTTCATTGTATCACAACTCTTCAGTGTGGCTAGACATTTAGGACACTTCAAGCAGGGATTGAAACCCGCCCAACTTTATGTAAGACTTAGTATTATACCGCTCAGCCATTAATTGACATACGTCAGCATGGGAATTATAAAGCATTATGTAGTAGCTTTCACTTGTTTACATTTTGCCTTACTGGATACCAGAGTGCTCAATTCATACAAAGAGCTTTGCATTACATGAGTGGCAGCTATTAACTCCTTCACTAGAGTGCTCAACGCCCCCCCCTCGGATGGGGAGGGCGTGTATGTATATATATATATATATATATATATATACATACACATACACACACATATATATGCATACAGGATGTGGAAGCAAAATTAGGAACATTCTAGTCTAATAATAAACGACTATTATAAAACAAGATTAATTTTAATTTTAAAAGATAAACAGCAAAATAAGAAGATAGACACAAAACAGTAAATTTACTCAATATGGCCACCATTTTTTAAAATTATTGTATCAACATGCCTTCAAAATAAATAGTTTTGTTTTCTAAAACACCCCATATAGTGTAATCAAGGGGGTTGAGGTCTTGGCTTAAATCTTATTTAATTGCTGTCCTCACAGGTTTCTCATGGACTTTCAGTTCATTAGCATGCTTTCTTATTGATGTTGAGGGGTCCTTCTAAATTACCCTAGCAAGAGCAGTTAAGAAGCTTTCTTTTCGTTTTTTTGTTCAATCCTCCACTCCCCCTTTTTCTTAAAAAACTTTTTCTGTAAAAGATTTTTCTTTGCTTTTGTATACTATTGACAAAGAAACTTTGGATTGATTTTGGTGTTAAGCAAATCATAGATTCTTTGTCATTTCTTTTCTGGCTCACTCGTATTGGGCTGAATTTTAATTTAAAAAAAGTGCTTGAATAATAGAGCTAACTGTGACGGCAAATTTACTAAAATCCCGAAACGGGACTTTATTTTTCTCACGTGTGAAGACGGGGCAGACTGGCACTTGATCCCTTGTAGAATAAGTCCTCGTTCAGAGTCCTTTCTCGGGCATGTCGGAACTGGCATATTATGTGAGGGTTAATTTATGGCTAGACTGACCGCCGTTGGCAAGGGGTTTCCAAATTTCACACTATACACACACACCCCAAGGTCACTAGTTCTTCCTCCCCTAGAACAATGGAAGATATGGACCTCTAGGTTTAGAAGTAATAATATTAATTATAGTAGTCAACAACTCCGGTTTCCCGTGTGATATTTTTAAAGGAATTCAAATAGGACAAATTAAGCGAGGATAAGGCAAACAGAAGCTGAAATAGAAACATGAAATAACAACTGGGTAGTAGATGACACAAATGAACAACTTCAACATGTGGGAATATGAAAATATGTCAATCTTTTCACTACACACACTGATACACAAATTCAACGCGTTGGCTATATTATTAACGGATAGTACTTAAACATAAATTTCTTTCTTCTTTAGTCTTTCTTCGAATTGAGAGATAGAGAGAGAGAGTATATATAAGTGGGTATAGGGAGAAACAGTCTTATAGTTTACTTATCTTTTTCCGAAGGATTCCTGTGGAGAACATTTTCTCTTTTACGGGCTGGCGAAGTTTTTAAATATATATCTCTGGCTTGAAGGCATGGGGACTTCCTGTCCAGGACTTTATTATTTCGCTCCTTTACCCGGAGTCTTGGCACTGGATTCGCCCCATCTGTTCACGATGACATCTGTTCCAAAACTGATTTTCTTCTTCCCTACTTCTGCTGACGGAAGGAGCTCCAACTTCCACCTTAGGGTTCTAGCCAATCATTTTGGCTTCTATCTTCTTCCTTCCCCTGGTCAGGCGATTCGTTAGGGCTACTATATGTCACCAGAGTCAGGTTACCAAATACAGATAGCTTGATCCACATTTTCACCGACAGGCCATATTACTATCCTGTCTTAACAGTCATTCTTTGACGGCTTGCCAATTCAAACACAGGGTATAGTAGAAATTCCTTATTTCTCCTCTCTCAGGGGGACACCACGTGACATAATCATGAAAATTTACATTTATCGCATTCTTTTCAAAAATGTGACTAATCATACTAAAAATTTGTTTTTTAAATTATTCCATAATTTGCTTCCATACCCTGCGTACATATATATATATATATATATATATATATATATATATTGCACATACATTCATGGAGATACACATATACATGGAGGCTCTAATGATGTAACAATCATCATCATAGAAAATTAATCCAGCAACCAGAGTTCAAATCCTTGACAAAGTTGTTTGCATTTCAAGTTGCACTTATTACTTTGGCAAAGGCATGAATCCATCTATTCCTACCAACTATGGTTGAATAGCAGGATAGACTAGGCCCTTTAACTTTGGTATAGCAACCAATCTAAAAGGAAAAACTCTGAATTCAAACCAGCTGTACTCCACTTCAAACTTGACTCTCACATCCTGTGCTTGTGGCAGAGGGGTTGGGTACATGTATACACCTACATGAGAGAAACCGAGAGGTATGGGCACAAAGTGAGGATTAAATCAATTAATAATGGTCTGCTAGTCTAACTCACAAACCATCAGACCATATGAAGTACTTTATTATCGTTCATCTCTAGATTGTAGACCTAACAATAAATTTGATTAGAAACATTTAAATGTTAATAATAATTTTAGACAATTTAAGCTTTTAGCTTTTGAAGTTTGAAAAATTAAATTCTGTAAGATTCATAACATCTAGCAACAACATAGTTCCCGCCGAGATATATATATATATATATATATATATATACACTTATTAATTACATGGTTCCCACTAATTGTTCGAAATCTGCTTTCAATAAGAACTTCCTTTTCTCATGAAGAACAAAAAGATTTTTCTTTATAACCTTTCCTCTCAGTCCAGTAAGTACAAATACAAAATATAGTAGCTCTATATCAAACCATTTGATCATCTACAGAGAAAAGACAAATAAATCCTCACCAATTATTAATAGAGATAATTACTTGAATGGAAAAATATATTGATTTTAAAGGCAAACTGTGGAAGTTAGTTTTTTTTATTTCACAATGATATAGCAACTTACAATTTCAACTGTTGCAACAACAAGTAAATCATAAAAAAGAATAAAACTAGTCATAAAATAATCATAAAACTGAAGAGTGTTTTTTGCCTTAGGGTGTTGTAGCAATGGTAGTAAGATGAAATAAAACTAGTCATAAAAAAACAAAAAATTACCTGGTGCTGGTGTATCTTTGTTTTCTGACGTCATACTTAAAGCTTGTATTGTAAGTGATGTAAATAAAGTGCCTGACAAATACTGATGTTTCTTTAGGATTGTTAAAGCCTACAATAAAAAATAAATAAAAAAATACATATGTTATTTTTTTATCAAATGACATGAAAGGCAGTGTGTAATAGAAATTGTTTTCAAAGTTGTTTTCTTTATATATGTTCAACCATTAAAAAGTAATTAGTGATAAAGTTACAATTATATCATAAATGCATTTCTGTAGAAACAACTGTTCATTTCATTTTATAATCATAAAGATAGAAAAACAGAAAACCAGTCACTCAAAGTGACTGGACAAATTCCAGAGTTAGAGTAAATAGGATCCAAAAAAAATCTACATGCCAATATTAATCCTATTTTCAGTTTAATAATTATATCTTTTTAAAATTGTTAGTAAACAAGTTTAGAACATTCCAAAATCAAAAGAAATGAATTTATGGCACATAAATTTCAACTCTTAATTTGAGATGTGATAAGCATAATGATTTACACTGGTAAACAAACAACAACAAAAAAATTGAAATGGTGTAGAGGCACCAAACATCTTTTATAGATAATTTGAGGGTACTGAATTTGAAATTGACTTTTTCTTGGTTAGCAACCATTTTTTTTCTGTACAGAAATGCCTCATTTTTGGAAAAAAAGCATTTTTCATTTGTTTTCTGTATATATGATATTAACTGATAGCAATATTTCTCAAAGTAAAATCATAGAAACCTCTCAATTTGTATTTAAACTAACAAATATTGGTTTGCTTATTGAGAAATACTATTTTTCCCATAACAATCAAACCCTAAGTCTTTAAAAATAACACAATTGAATGTACCTAGACAAACAGGTATTTTCATCAAATCATTTAATAAACTAACAGCAGAAATAAAACCTTCAAGGACATAAGAACTATGGTAAAAATTTTCTTTCTCGAATGACTATCCTGTTCAATGTTATTTAAGTCCATTTTAATACTCCAGCAGTAGTCAACCATAATTCATTTGTCACACCATCCCTGGTAGCACGATTCCATTATTTTGATATCTTGATGGAACCATTCTTCTTGCTCATCACTCACATCCCCACAATGATCTGAAAATTTAGATAATGATGTAAAAAATGAACCTTAATACTCATATTAATGCCTATGTCCTGTAGACTTTTCAACAGCTTTTTCACTAAGTCTTTGTGGTTTTTGGCTGGGTGATTGCCTAAGAAGTTTTTCACCATGTCAACAAATGATGCCCAAACATGTAAATCAAAGTCATTCATTGAATTAACAAATTCATCGTCCTTAATGAGTTTCAATGGGATAAGTGCATTCAATGTCTTTAATTGGAGTTTCTTTCCAATCGTAAAAACAAAAGCTCTGAATGTGCTTAGTTTCCTTCTGTAGTGAAGGAAAAAAGTGATGGGATAAATTCATGAATATCAAGCAGAAGATGCCAGGGTTTCATTTTTTGGTGTCACTTTAATTATCTTATGTAGTGAAGTGTATTACTGATAAAGTTTATCAGTTAATTTGAATTTTGGTGATAAATTGGAAAAATTTGGTACTTCTGTTTTTAATTTTTTGACTCAGAAACACTTTTTTCTTATAAAAATAGTTTATTTCAGGTGGCTGACATAAATTTCTCAGCCTACTTGAAAATTGATGGGTTTCCATGATCTTTATTAGGTAAATTTTGCAATCAACCAAAACCTTAAATTGATCTTTTTTCTAAAAATGAGCAATCACAGTACAACAAAAACGGTAGCCAACCATGAAAAACTTTGGTCATTTTTGGAATTAGCACCTTTAAATTAAATAAAAAAATATGTTTAGTTTCTTGGCACCAAAAATTGTGTTGACCAGTGTTATCATCATAGGAAATGGAATCAGTGGTTTAAGTTCAAATCCTGGTTAAGGCAATTTGCAATTTCACTTTATATTAATGCCCTTGAGAAAGACATGCATTTATCTATTTTTCCTCTAGCAGACAGTAAATAGTAGAGCAAACTGGGCTCTTTAGCCTTGGTTAGGCCACCAATCTAGGAGAAGGAAAAACCTAAATTCAAATCAACTTTACTCCACATAAAAACTGGCCTTGTGTCACATCTTGACTCTGATGGAGGGGTTAAATAAATATAGTAGGGATTAAAAAACACACACTTAAAAGAAGAAAAAAAAAACAGTTAAAAACTGAACTATTTGTATTATTGCTACAAATTTTAATGAAACTTCAATGGCTTAAACATCCATAGGAAATGATTATTTTCTTTGATTATTTTTGTAATAATTCCCTTAGAAAAAGTCATAATTTTCTAATAAGAAAATTCTCAGATATACCAAAAATTGGAAATTTCTTCAAATTTTAATTTCCTTGATTTGATATCCTAATTTATTGCTAGTTAGCAGGTGTCCAAGGAAAATAATCACTTCCAATGTGTGTCTAAGCCTTTGAAGTTTCATTAAAATTTGTGGCAATAATAAAAAATTTTTAAAGTTTTTTCACTCTCTATATTTTTTTGTTTTATACGGCTTCCGAAGAAATAGATCCACGACCTCACAAATATTAACCATCCGCAGAATCCTTGAAGGTGTACGGGCAAAGAACCTACAAGCGACATTAATATTTGTCGACTTTACCAAGGCTTTCGACTCCATTCACAGAGGAAAGATGGAACAAATCCTACTAGCATACGGCATACCTAAAGAAACCGTAGCGGCAATAACGATTCTCTATAGAAATACTAAAGTAAAAGTACGATCACCAGATGGAGACACAGAATACTTCGACATTGTAGGAGTACTACAAGGGGACACGCTGGCTCCGTACCTCTTTATCATTTGTCTAGACTACGTACTTAGAACATCGATTGACAAAATCAAAGAGAATGGCTTCGAACTGACGAAGAAAAGAAGCAGAAGATACCCCGCAACAACAATTACCGACGCCGACTACGCCGATGACATAGCGATACTGGCAAATACACCTGACCAAGCCGAAACACTTCTGCATAGTTTGGAACGAGCAGCAGCAAGCATAGGCCTCCATGTTAATGCACACAAAACGGAATATATGTGCTATAACCAAACGGGGGACATCTCCACTCTAGAAGGAACCCCTCTTAAACTAGTAGACAAATTCACGTACCTAGGAAGCAGCGTTGAATCAACCGAAAAGGACATCGAAACGAGGTTAACGAAAGCATGGACAGCTATCAATAGGCTATCGACTATATGGAAATCAGACCTAACCGATAAAATGAAACGCAGTTTCTTCCAGGCAGCGGTCACATCGATACTGCTATATGGATGCACTACATGGACGCTAACAAAACGGCTGGAGAAGAAACTAGATGGCAATTACACAAGAATGCTGCGTGCAATCCTGAACAAGTCCTGGCAGCAACACCCCACAAGACACCAACTGTACGGCCACCTGCCCCCTATCACGAAAACTATTCAAGTTAGACGAACCAGACATGCAGGACACTGCTGGAGAAGCAGAGATGAACTCATAAGAGATGTACTCTTATGGATCCCCACACATGGCCGCGCAAAAGCAGGACGACCAGCTCGAACGTACATTCAGCAGCTATGTGAGGATACAGGTTGTTGTCCTGAAGACCTACCTAGGGCGATGAACGATAGGGAGGAGTGGCGAGAGAGGGTCAGGGATATCTGTGCTGCTAGCACGATATGATGATGATGATGATATCTAGTCTTAATTATTTGGAACAATTTCAGAAATAAAATAGAAAACAATTCTAATAGATAAAAATGTATATACTTAAAACACTACAAAGTCAATGTATTTACAGTTACAAACAATTGATCAAGCAATTACAGACATACAACACTAAACAATGAAAATAGTTGGAAAATTTCATAAAATAGGCAAAGATAATTAATTAGTGATAATAAAAATGAACTTTATTCTTTGATAAAAAAAAAAAAAAAAAAAACCTTTTCAGGACAAAACAATTAGTAAACTATTCTAAAAATTTCAACTGCATCTTCAGAGATAAAATTTTTTAAAAAGTGTCAGGAAAAGATTAGTTAATAAGCAAGACATAATTAAAATTATCTTCTTTTATTACCACTAAATTATTTGCATGCTTCTCTGCCATTTCAACAAACCAGAATTTTAAAACTGACAGCTAAACTGATATTCTAACAATAGTGTATTTATAATATCATGACACTGGGCTTTATCTCTTCAAGTTGTATCTCTCCATTGCACAAAAAAAAAAAATAAATAAAAAATGGAGAATTAAGATATTCCTTGATGTCCAAAGTCATGATAAGTATGCTTCAAAGTAATTTACAAGGTATAGTGGAGGAATTATTCTGAATATCATATTGTCCTTTTGGGCATCAATTTTCATTTTCAATAGAGAATAACCCAATGGTTTATTCATAACAAGTAGAAATCATAGAAATTCCACAGAACAAACAAAAATGAAAAGTCGCTATTAGAGCAAGAAAGGAGGATTTGCAATTTTATTACATATAAATCTTATTGTTGCCTTTGCAATAAATAATGCAAAATAAATAAGAATCTATACGATACTTAATACATATATCATTTTTTAGTATTTGATTCAACCAAAACAACAAGATCAATATATAGCTGCTTATTTTATTTTGTGGATAACATTTTTGCTGGTATTGAGGAATCTTTTTCTTTTTCAGCCTTTGGCAGCATTTTATTGGAGCTTAGCAGTTCCTCAGAGCTCATCAGATCAAACCAACAAATTTATGTTTACTGTGCTATTTAGTGAGTATATATGATGTTAGCACAGGGCAATTCCATCGGAGCTAAAGACTGATCTGAAGAAGCAACATCTACAAAGATGAATATATCCCTGTTGATTGAGTGGGAGGATGAAAGAATATCTCACTTGATCAAGAGGGAGAGTGGAAGAATATCTCACTTAGCCTTGAGGAGGGTATGTGGACAAGCAGAATTATAATATGAATAGCCCAAAAACAACATCTTTCCATTGCACTAAAAATAAATACAAAGGTATTTCCTTATCTATGGTTTCACTTTCCACAATTTTAAGCATGAATCTTTTATCTGTCAAATACATTTTATATATTATTAGAATTGTTCTATTTTATAATTAGTTACTGTTAGTTTCTTATTATGTTTAATTTATAAATTAAATTTTATTACATGGAAAGATATATATATATATATATGGTATATTTTGGAGATTTTAGAACATATTGCCTGTGGAAAAGGGGGTGGAAATGACTGTAATTATAGTGTTTCCTGATGTTTACAATAATTATTTGGATGCCACTAGCATTTTACAAGGGAATCCCACCCTAAAAAGAATGTATTATAAGCTGGTCTATAGGAGCCCAGATAAAGAATTCCTTTGAATGTGTACAACAAGCCAAAAAAAGTTAAAAAAAGCAAAGACAACATTAAATGACCATAGATTTGCCTTATAAAAATTGCTTTCCAAAAGCTGTTTTACCAGTTTACTTGTTAATTCAATTAACTAACACACACACACACACACACACACACACACACACACACACACACCTATTATATTGTAAATGTTTTCATTTTTGTAGGTTTTGATATATTTCAATTCTACAGGTGCTCATGATGTAATGATTAATGTTATTGGATATGGACCTGATGACATGAGTTCAAATCCTGGACAAGCTTGTTTGCATTTCATATAGCCCTAAAAGCCTTGGAAAAGGTAGGAATCCAACTATTCTCCTCCCAGCTATAGGTCAATAGGACAGACTGGGATTTTCTTAACCTTAGTATGGCAACAAGTCTAAAAAGAAAACTCTAAATTTAAACCAGTTATACTCCACTTAAAAATTGACTGTGTCACAACCTACTCATAATGGAGGAGTTGGTTTGATTAGTTGTGTTTTATGGCATATCTACCCTTGTAGGTTATTCAATGCCAAATCTTATATTGGCCTAGTGGGTAGAGTGTTTACCAATGGTCTGGGAGACTTGGCTTCAATCCCAGTTCAAGTCATACCAAAGACTCAAAAAATGGTACTTGATGCTACCTTGCTTATCACTCAGTATTATAAGGTACAGATCAAGGGTAAAGTGGACCAATCCAGGGAAAGGAGTAGCTAATGAAAATGGGAGCCTTTGGGTTACCTTCAACTATGGTCACCAACTTTACTTTATATATATATATATATAATAATTTGTGAGCAAATAGTTTGTTGGTAACATTATTTTTACATGAGCCAAAGCTCATTTGTTTGCACACAGTTAAATGGTGTTAAGTATTGTTATCAAACACGAATGATTCTATTTAATATTATTAATTTTTTTGCACACAGTTAAATGGTTTCAAGTATTGCTATTTATTGCTTGCATGCAGTTATTAGTTATTTTTGATCTGTAGATGTGACCCTAACAGGTACTACTACTCCAGGTCAGAGTGAACCTGAAGTAACAGCAATAAAGGGGGACTCTACTTTTCCAAAAGCTCCAGGACTGGAGCCTCACAATTAGTTTAGAGTCATAAACAGGACACTCATCAAAGTGGTAGGGGTGGTTTTACCTCTCTGCAGAGATGCAGTTGCATATCTTACAGCCCCATCTGACCAGGCTAAGAGGGGTTGAGTAAATGTTGTGGTCTGTTAGGGGTCAAAAAGAAGACACAAAAGAAGAGAAAGTAGGTTGAACAAGTGTATTGAATACACAGAACATATATACAAAATAAGAGTGTTAGAACAGCAGATAGAAGTGTCTGTCTGAACTGTCAGGTTTGACTGCAGGAAAAAAGTCGGTATTTGTCGTTCATCCCACCGACCAGACAAGTGTGGCTCAGGGCCTTTTTTAGGTGGGTCCAGGCGCAGGGCCATAGCCCAGACATGCCCAGTGGCTCCAAAAATGCCTTGGTCCCCATCGGCATTCTCCTAAAAGGGGGTGCTTCACTCACCAGGCAATAAACCTAGGCCCTTCAAGGAGGGTTAGAGCCTAGGGGGACAGCCCCCTGAGGTTCATGAATGCCGGCCAACCAGAATCCATGTCAGATGGCCTCAACCGACTGCCAGAGGAACCAGGATACACCTGGCCAGATCTGTGTACCAACCAACATGGCTTACCGAAGTGTTTCCCAGCTCTCGCCGGGTGGAAGTCTCAGAGAGAGTAAAATAGGGTTAGTATTTATGAAGGAGGAAGAGTTCATTATCATGTTGGTAGGTCACCATAACACCCCCTCCAAAGTCTTTTTTTCTTTTAGATTAAAGTTCTAAGGCTGTATATGTAGCTGTAAAAAGGTTTCATAAAAAATTAATCTGGAAGAATTTTTTTTTTTTTTGTTCTCCAAGACAAAGTATTCCTCCGCTTGACTTGCTTAATTTATAGAGAAGCAAGCATTTACTTTTTTACAACTGGCTAGAAATTTAAAACTTGGCTGACTTGTTTTACCAAGTTCAAAGTAGAAAGGCTTTGAGACATTTCAGATTGAAGGGAGGTGATCACTGTATCTTCCAGTGGTTCTTTGTACTTAGGAATTAGTCTTGACAATCCATCCACATGGCCAAATTTTTTCAATGGTAGGTACTCTATTTTGAAGCTGTAATTTAGCAGGATTGCACCCAATCTCAGGAGTCTGTTGGCTGTGTGTGTGTCGCAAGACCTTTCTTTTGAGCCAAAGATGGTGAGTAGTGGCTTGTGGTCTGTTTGTAGACTGAAGTGTTGACCGTAAACATAGCAGTGGAACTTTGAGACTGCGAATATAATCCCAAGAGCTTCTTTTTCGATTTTCAAATAATTTTTTTTCCACAAGAAGCAAGGCTCTCGGCACCGGAGCAACTGGTTTTAATGTCCAATTAGTTATTTTGTGGAGAATGTATGCCCCTACACCATACAAGCTAGCGTCGCTGGCTACTATGATTTCCAAGTCCAGCTTGTCATGTGTGAGAAATAAGTCTGATGTCAGTGTTTTTTTTTAAATTTTTTCAAATGCCTCCTAACATTCCACTGTTCAATCCCAGGGCTTGTCTTTCTTTAATAGTTCATTTAGGGGTGCATGCAAATCATTCATGTTTTGTTAGAATACCTGGTTATAATTTGTTAGTCCAAGGAAGCTCTGTAACAAATCGATGTTATCAGATGCCAGCATGTCTTTAATTGCGGCAGTTTGTTCACAATCTGGTCTCCTGCCATCCTTGTTAATTATGTGTCTTAGGTATTTGATTTTTTCCATGGAAAAAAAATCACATTTGGTCACTAATTTCAAAACCATAAACTTGTATCTTAGCAAAAACTTTGTGGACGTGATCCTTATGTTCGACTATGCTTTTACTATTCATCAGAATGTCATCTAAATAAGCGACTGAGAAGTCAAGGCCGCTCAGTATAGTATCCATCACTTGCCGAAAAGTTGCTGGCATGACCTTGACCCCAAACGATAAATGTTCGGATTTATATAATCTGCAAAGCGTATTTATACGCAATAACTATGAAACTCCCCTCTTCAACCGGAATTCACAAATAAGCATCACTAAGGTCAGTTTTCGAAAAAAATTTCCCACCATTTAGCTTTGCAAATATGTTTTCTGGACAAGGAAAAGGGTAATGACAGTCCTTCAGAGCAGCGTTTAATTCTGTAGAAAAATCAGTGCAAACGCGTATCTCTTTAGATTTCTTTTTTTACATAGACTGTTGGTGTGGCTGATACATTGTACTCTAGCTTTGATAGAACTCCAGTTTTTACTAATCTGTCAAGTTCATCATTAATTTGTTCCAATGAGCCAAAGGGCACATTTCACTTCATTTTGAACACTGGCTGGACATTGTCTTGTAGTTCAAATCTTGGTATCGTCTTGGTACACATCCCTAACCCACCAGAAAAAATTTCTGGATAAGCTTCCTTCAGTTCTTTTTTTAATTTTTCAGTTTCAGCATACAGATTTTCAATTTTTTGGCAGTATAAATTTACAGGTAAGTCCCAAAGCTGGAATTGTGTCATCCAGTCTGTGCCAAATAGACTGTTTAGGATGAACATTTTTTATTTAAGAGTCTTCCTGTTGAATGTAGTATTAATAATCAATTTTCCCTCAAGTTTAATTTTTTCCCCTGTTACTGATCTTATATTCTTGCTAGATTTTATCATGGTTGGCTTACCCAATCTTTTCCATGTCTTCAAGTTTATTAAATTAAAACATGTGTTAAGCTGAAATTTCACACTTTTGTTTAACATTTTTACGTGCATAAATCTCCTGGTATTAGCACTGTCTAGTTTGTCCAACCTTTTTATGCAGCTATTCGTTTTATTTTTAGATTGGTAATGCGAGCTTTTGTGTTCAACTCAGTTACATATGAAGCACTGCTTGTTCCGGAAAGTACAATCTTTGTACCAGTGTAAGGCCACACATCTGGAAGATGGGTTGGGGGCAAATCATTTAGCTTTTGCTTTGTTTCATTAGTTTTAGTGGGAGATTTTGTTTGTTTTTTTTGGTAGCATATTTTTCTAATGTGAGCAATACTCAATTCTTCAATTTTTTAGAATCCTACTTACGTACCTTTGACAATCTTCAGAAATCTGGCGTAGTGTTATATTCAGCTCATTTTCCAATTTGTTTAGTATTCTTCGCCTAATTTTGGCATCTTTTGTTGAAACTAGCCCTTGCACGAATATCAAGCATTTGAAGTTATCTGCACTTAGCTCCACAAGTCTAAAATCATCACAGTGCTTGTTTACTACTGATGCAAAAGGTGGTATAATCTTCCCCTTCCTTCCTAGTTAGATTAAGACATCTCCATCTCCTATGAAAAAGAGATGTCTTTGGACTAAAGAATTCCACTGCTTCAGCCAATGTCAATTGACTAGCCTTCTGAGGCAAAATGTAATTTACGAATTTTGTGTGTTGTGCCAAGTTTCCTCAGAAGAAGACACTTTCTTCAAGTAAATCCAATTTTCACAATCTGTAGAATATAAGTCCTCATATCTCCTCAAATATGATGCAAAGTTTACATCTTTCTCAGTAGAGTATGAAAAATTTTCTACTGCACTCCAAATGGTATTTTGCAAAAAAGAAAATTTATTTTCGATGGGATTACGACTTGTCAGTTCTAAAACTTGTTTTTGAAATTCAAGCTGCCTCTCTTGATTTTCCTTCTGAGTTTGCAGCTGTAATTGCTGTGTATTGCTGTGTATTCTGGTACTTTACCAGATCTAACAAAATACTTCTGAAATCCTCCATGATAAGTGCGTCTTTTAAGAAAAAGAAGAACTGAAAAATATGTAAATTAACATAAAGAAAAACTTTTCTTTTTTTTGTAATAAAAGAAAAAAAAACATTGAATTTTCCTTAAAGAAGGAAGAAAAAAAACTTGAGTGCTTTTGTTTGAGATGAATATACTGAACACAAAGCTATTGTCCTTTAAAAAAAAAAAAAAAAAAGAAAGAAAAAAAAGGTTTAGTGAGAATTTTCTTTTCATTAGAAAAAGAAACTGATTCTTGTAACTTGGAGTCTTGAGTTCCAGATCAGTGTACGGTAGTAACACTTTTTTCTTCCTTTTTTTTTCGGTCTTACTTTTCTGGTTTTGCCAAATGCTTTTCAAATGAAAAGAGTGTGACAAAAATAATTTCTTGTACATCCACTGTTAAAATGAATTAGCACAGCCCTTTTTTTCCGAGGTCCTTGGGTTTTTTAGAAGTCCTAGTTGTCAGTGCTATTACAACTGTTTTTCCCAATTTTTGTGTTGTAAACAAAATTGGTAGAATTCTCATTCTCTGGCAATCTTTTTGTGGTAGCAGGAATCCTTGTTCACCAATTATTTATGTACAACTAGTTTTTTCACTGGCGGGCTTTTTGTATAAGTTCTTTAATGAAAACTTGTTTGCCAGTGTTTTAGGAGAGTTCCTTTTTTAATCCTGGTGGTCCTCGCAAATCCTTCATTGCCAAGTTGTTGTGGCCTGTTAAGGGCCAGAAAGAAGACACGGAAGAAAAGAAAGTAAGTTGAACAAATGTATTGAATACACAGAACCTATATACAAAATAAGAGTGTTAGTACAACAGATAGAAGTGTCTGTCTGAACTGTCAGGTTGAACTGCTGGGTGAAAGTCAGTATTTGTTGTTCATCCCACTGACTGGATGAGTGTGGTACAAGGGCTTTTTTTTTAGATGGGTCTGGGGGTAGGCCGTAGCCCAGACACACACAGCGGCTCCAAAAATGCCTCAGGCTCTGTCAGCATTCCTCTAAAAAGGGGCACCTCAGGTGCCAGGCGATAAACCTATCCCCTCCAAGGAGGACACACCCGACCAAATCCATGTACCAACAAACACATCCGACCTAAGTGTGTCCCAGCCCAGAGCTGGAAGAAAGTATTTTTGTATTTTCCAGTTTTCTTCTTATATTGTCTAAAATTCCGAGACGATGTTTCATCAGTATTCTACAGATCATTTGAAATAATATTTTCATCCATGTTGTTTTTACAATGTGTTCTCTCAAGCAAAGCTATTTAAATTGTAATTTGCATACTGGTACTGTCATATGAACCACAAGTTGTTGATGTTCATTTTCATATTTATAAGGGAATTTGATAAGCCAAAAGATGTTACATTCTTTACCTCTATGATTGCTATGTTGCAAATTTAACTTTCTAGTTATGTAGATTACACAAAACTTTTATAGTTTTATTCAACTAAAAGTTAAATTCAAACTCTTTCCAGATCATCTGATCTAGTTGGCCAAAAGGCGTTCATTTGTTCAACCAGAATCTAACAATATCAACAGTTGAAGTGATATTTATACATAAATCTTTTTTTTTAATTTGCTAAATCTGCTTCAAATTTAAATTTCAGTTAACTGATAAAATCTATGTTATAATAAAGCCTGGTAAAACTGTGCTGATAGCAGACAACCAAGCTGTCAGCCAGAGATGTCACTTTTGTAGGGAGTGAAAAGAAAACACAAAAACAGAAGGAATAATAAAAAGAGTAAGCGGAAAGAAGGAGCTGAGAGATAGAATGAGCAAGATTAACAGATAGAAGAGACAAAAGGAAAATAACATAAAAAACGGCTTTTTTTCTAATCAACCTTCTTACAAATAACACTAATTTCGTTATGGTAATATTAATATTTTACATGATAAGGATGGTATTTAATAAGGTGTCACTTGTTTATCAAAAGTGTAATCTATAAGTGAGTTGTTTGAACATTTGCCACTTGAAACAAAAAGAAAGGAAGGTGGGTATTTGAACATAATGCCACATATTTCTAAGGTTTGCTAAGACTGTGTTCACTGCTGATTACCAGTAAAGAATCAGGGTGTCAGTCATAGTAGTCACTTTCATTAGGGATGAAGGGAAACAGAAAATAGAAAGGAAATAGGTTGATATATAGAAAGAGTAAGACTGATAGAAAGACGACAGAAAGAAAATAACGTGAAAAAGACACATGAAATAGAAAGATAAGAAGTGTATATTTGAATACAGACATGAATTTCTGAGACCTGCAAAAGTCGTGTTGATTGATGCTGATTAACAAAGAACCAGGATATCAGAATCCAAAGTTTTGTCAAAAGTGGAAAGGAGATACAAAAACAGATGGAAATAATAAAAAGAGTAGAGAAGTAAAAAGTATAAGAGTTACAAAGTGAAAAGACAAAAAATAATATGAAAAGAAAGACAAGTGAAATACTTCTCTTTATGAGTAAATCCTTTTCTAATAACAATATCTTGATTTATAAATATGAATATACATAGTATATATCAACTATATAGAGTAGATAACTTTTTGTACATAATCATACAAATATGATATCATTCACTTAACATTTTGTATATTTAATCTCTTTTTAAATTGTGCTGAAACAATATCTTTTGTTATTTTTAAGTATAATCAACTTTAAAAGTTGCACAAAATAAGGTTTGTAAATTATAACCTTCGACCATAATTGCATTTTATTGCAATAAAAAAAAAAATTTAAAAAAAAAAAAAAATGTAACACTTCTTGTAGATTGTAGAGGAAAACTAAAAAGAATAACTGAATCTTTTTTTTAATAGCAGCCTAATGAAATAATCATTAGAACTAATTATGTAAAAGTTTGGATAAGACTCAGGAAAATAAATATAGGCTATGCAGAGAGAGAGAGAGAGAGATGAAACAAACCTTATAAGTGAATACAGCAAACTGGCACTAAAGGAGAATAAGAGCAAGCATGATTGAGGGAGTAAGGTTATCCACTAAGATTTGTGCAAGTGACAAACATTTGATAATACAGCCAAATGGTATGTGCATAAACCAGAATTTGTTCTAGAAAACAAGATTCACAAAATTCCCTGGGATTTTGAAATTCAAATATATCATCCATTCCAGGCCAGAAGACCAGATCTAGTTTTAGTTAATTAAAAAAAAAAAAAAAACTTTTAAGATTTCACTCTTCCAGTAGATCCAACAGAGTAACAAAAGTGAAAAATTAGATAAGTACTTGAAGCTTGCCAGAGAATTGAAAAAGTAATAGAACATAAAGGTGACAGTGATACCGATCATTATTGGAGCCTTGGAACAATGCCAAAAAACTCATAAAAGAGATTGAAGGAATAAGAATTGAAACTGTCCTGACCACGGCACTGCTAAAATCAGCTAGAATACGGAAAAGAGTCCTGGAAAACTGAGAAGATTTGCTGCCATTTGAACTTTTGTAAAAGCCATCAGTTAGAGGTAGTGTAAAAAAAAACTTGTAAAGAAGAAAATAATGATAATAATAAACATGAAGGTGATGGTAATACCAATAATAGTTGGAGTGCTAGGAACAGTCCATAAGGGCTTGGAAAAGAGACTGGTGGAATTAGAAATCAAACCACAGCATTGTTAAAATCAGCTAGAATACTGAGAAGAATCCTAGAGACTTGAGGAAACTTGCTATCACTTAGACTCTAGAGAAAAACCACCTGCTTATGAAAGACCCGTCCTTGGTTCATGCACTTTGCAAAATGATAATCTTATCCAACATCATGCTGTCAGGTTCTCTGTAGGTTGAAATGCATGCGTCCGAGACAGGTCCACAAAGGAAGAAAAAAGTGAAAACGAAAAAGCTAAATAAATGTTGTTTTTCAGAGAAGGAGGTTTGTGGAGTTCTCACTTTCATTACATAGGCGGCTGGCAAAATTCCCTTAACTAAAACTAAAGCTGACTACTAGGTTTTCTGGCTTGACATCACCAGCCCACCTCTTGGGTCTCTTTGGTCCTACCTGTATCTCTTCTGTAGTTCCTTCCTATCTGTATCTATTCTGTTCACTAGCAAACTGACTTTACTTGTATATATGCAGGGGTGAACATTCCTATTTCTGGATTTTCAGCCACCCAGAGACTGTATATAAAAATATTGCCAGACTATATGTCTCCAGTCGACCCTAAAAGGTGTGCTACTAAAGTTAAATTTCCTTTCAAATTATGGTTCTATTTTTATCTGACCATCTCTATTTACAATTGGGCCAGATTAGTGGTTCATGCCTAAAACATACAGACATGTACTCACACCCATTCATGTGTCTATATACATATAGTTAAGCCTGCACACTGCCACACCAGCATCAATAGTGTCACAAGCTGACTCAGATAGGAAATAATAATGATAATAATCCCATCACGAAATGTAGCAAACTGGCACAAAAGGAATACAGGAACAGGTATGATTGAGTGGAAAAGACGGTCCCCAGGGAAATTTCAACATACTGACGAATATGCACAAACGAGAATCAGTCCTTGAAAATGAAATCCGTAAGGTTCTCTGGAACTCTGAGATACAAATGGATCACCCAATCCAAGCTAGAAGGCCAGTTTCTAGGGACAACTTTGCTCGGACTATCATTAGCACTCCAAGGCCACGTCGACATACACCCCCAGTTAACCAAGGATTGAATAAACTGGGACATTTATCACTCCAGCTTCTGCGACATACGCGTCCACCTCTTTGACCATGTAGCTACACCTTCGACAAGCACCATGATTATTTTGATCTTCTAAACTAGTTGTCGCTAAGAACTTTTAAACAGCCAAGTTTACTCCTTTCAATCGCACCGACTTTCAACATCGACTGAGATGCTGCAGAAGTGATTCTACACCCATGCAAACCTTTCGTGTACGATTCACTCAATAAAGGCCTGACATTTAAATTTTACCCTCTTGTCATTGACAGCGGACTAGACAAACGACAACCACACACATGATTTACCAACGTAAGCGGCATAGATGTCCTCATACGTCATCGCAAAAAAGTGTAATCTGCATTCCCCAAAGCTCCAGGAGTGGAGCCACACCATCAGATGATTTAGTGGTATATCCAGGTCACTTTTTAAAGAGGGTTGGTTCTGCAGAGATACAATCGATGCATTCATTCTACAGTACAACAAAAATCGGCAAGGAAACTCACAGGAGTCCTGGAGATCAGAGGAGAATAGCTGTCACTCCGACTTTAGTAAAAAAAAAAAAAAAAAAAAAAAAATTACAAACAAACAACTAATAATCAAAATTAAAAAAACTTGCAAGGAGTAGAATAACAATAAATAAGCAAAACTGTAACGAAAGAATAATTGTTCCTTATTTTATTGATAAATATTGAATAAGTTTTCTAGTGATGAAGATACCGTCAATGAACTAGACTTCTCTAGTTTATTCAAATGTGGATGTATTTATTTTGTCTTAGAATTATGTGAAGAGCAATTTACTTTTTAATGTGCAGAATACACAGCAGAATTCATTTTTCCATATTAACTTTAGTTACAAAACTACAAGTGTAAAAAGAATTTGACAGCACAGTAGCAGGAATGATCTACTACTCACAACCTGCTTAACCACTACACCACGGTGAGACATAATTCAATTTCATAGTCAGTCAGCAAAAGAAAAAAAGAAAGACCAAGTGCACTGCTTTGGCCTAGTCACCTCAAAAGCCCGGTCACCTAACCGATAACCACCCACTCAATTCTCCTTCGAACACCCCCCATCACCATCTTCAAGTTAATTTATCCTCGTTCTTAGTAAATAAATAACAATAAAGAAATCCTATAGTTATTTCAATGGAAAGAGAAAGCGAGACTGAGAGAAATTGTATTGATAAATATAGCTTTATTCTATGCCATTCATTCAATTAGATTGTGTTAATTAAATTTCAATTTAAAAACAAACCGCTAAATTGATCTTCGTAAAACTCGAAGGCAGCAGCAACAACAACAACAACACCGAATAAAACTACTTAATGGCGAAGTGGATACTTCGTTTTGTCTCTGCTAATACAAAACAAACTTTTCTTTTTCTCTTATTTGCTTTGCGTGCTACTTAACCCTTAAACCATAATCCACAATCGCCACCTTTTTTTTTTCTTAAGAGAATAGAGATTTACTACTATTACTACATAAGGGAAAAGAAACAGGACAGAAAAGAGGAGAAAAATGGAAAGATTAAAAAATAAAGACATGAAGAAAAATGAAGAAATGGGGAATTAGGATAATTACCGCTACTGTTAGTAAAACAAGGAATAGGAAGAAATATGAGGCTGGAAGGAAGGAGCATATTTATCTTAGTGACGTCATCATGTATCATCTTACCCTCCAAAAAGCAAGGTGCGGCCAGAAAGCATAAGACTAGATCCGCGATAGTAGAAGCAATTTACCAATTTTAAAGTTTGTCTAAAAAACAAAAAACAAAAAAAAAAAAAAGACTAAATAACAGCATAAATCTTAATTAGTTACTATCTTTGAAAAAATATTGAATAATTGTGAAAATCAAATATCAAAATCAGTCATTGATGGGTGGCGATAATTAAACTGACGCTGGTTTCAATAACATTTTATTTCATTTTCTATTTCATTTCCTAGAACAACAGTAAAGTTATAATGAGGTAAATATTCTTGGGTTTAATATTCAATAATTTCCGATTGATTTTGTCCTGGTTTGTTTTTGGTGGGATAGGGGATTTCTCCGCCTTGAAATTTAATAAGTTGTGGGCATTGTTCTTTTATTTTGCAGATATATTTCTTTACCAAGAAATATTTTCGCTGTTTAAGTAATAAATAGATAAATAAATACGGTACATTAAGATTCCTACTTATTGCCCTTAAATAGGCATGAAAAAAAAATATCACGCACTTTATATCGGCAATGTTATGATTTATTACAAGCGCTCTTTCATGTAAAGTATGGATGATCAAAAGCGTATTTCTATTTTATTTCATTTTGATAAATTCTTGAAAAAGGTTTTCTCCTATGTGACGCTTTTATATTGATTCTCTTGCGGGCCTCCGTAGAAAAATACAAAAAAACACAATAAAAAAAAAAGTTTTTTTTAATTATTTAGATAAAATCCTTTTTTTTTATTACCTACTATGTCTAATTCATTTTTATCTAATCAGTAAAATTTATTTAATACAAGTCACCTGCAGTGAATGGAAAAGTTTAATCTACAATGTCAAATTTTTAAAAAAAGCACGTTTTAAACAATTTTACAATTTAACCACATCCTTAGAAGATTAAGCTAGGAAAATTTAAAAAATTTAAAAAATTTAAAAAAAAAACAAACAACCGCCAAGCACAATATTGTATCATATTTTACCATTTTGTGGAGGGTGCTCCAAAATAAGGTATCCATACGAACAAAATAGACAAACAGTATTAAAATGAATGTAAGCAAAGTCTAATTCTTTATGGAATTATCTTTGAAACATAAATCATTTACCTGCACCATATAATTATGCAAAATTAAGGAAATCAAATGAACAAAATGATTGAAGTAAGTTAGCGACCATAGTCGAGGGTGACCCGAAGGCTCCCTTTTCGATAGCTACTACACCAAGGTGTAGGGGAGGGCGCTACTCCATTCCCAGGATTGCTCCACTTTACCCTTGAACCGTACCTTATAATGCTGAGTGTTAAGCAAGGTGGTATCAAGTACCATTTTTAAAGTCTTTGGTATGACTCGACCTGGGATTGAACCCAGGTCTCCCGGGCCATTGGCGAACACTCTAACACTCGAACACTCTATATCACTGTGATATGGTTTTGTTAAAAAAGATAGGTATGTACAAAAACACTCACTTGCTAAAGTAGCAAGTGAGTGTTTTTGTACATACCTATCTTTTTTAACAAAACCATATCACAGTGAAATATTCAACGAAATTAGCCAATAGTGTTCTTTTGTCTTATCAGTAATACAGATTAAATTCTAACAATAAATACGAAATTGTTTCTGGTTGAAATTATGTTGTTATCTGTCTCCATTATTTTGAATAAAGGCATGTACAGATTGTGTTATATTTACACTTGGCGAGGACCTATGCTATATAAATCTTGAAAGTACTTTGTTAAAAACTTTTTATATATGCCAAAATTTTAAAATCCCTCAACTCAAACCTTTTTAAAATAAGTTTTTTGGGGCTCCTACAAATGGTGAAACCCCAAGATTTAACTTGTTCAGCCTAAACCCAGAAAGATTTAGAGAAAAGAGATTTTTAAAAAGGGCTGTAAGTTTATACCGAAAAAAAAAAAATGGTACAAAATGTCAAGAATTTACTTTTAAATAATCACTTTAGCTAGTAAAGAAATATTTTCTTACCAAAATACACAATTCTTAACAAATCTAACTTGACTGAATAAAAGAATTTCTCCAGTAAAGCAAACTAATCAGAAAAGAAAAAATTGGAACCCTTTCTAAACTGAATTTATTTCTGATGTAACCAGTTTCGAAGCAGCTCAAATTCAATCGATGAGCTATCTACATGGAGTAATACGCTCTATATTAAAGTAAAGTTATCATTAGGTGTTAAAATATACTAGTCGCTTTCGGTGGTTGATAAGTCCAAAGTCAGTGTTTTTATGCTGTTGGTGTCAGGCTACTAAACCTAATCAGCCATGTATTCGCTGCAAGCAGCCACGTGAAAGAGCATCCTTTCTGTCTGAGGCGTACCGCGGAAGTGTGAGCGAATTTCTCTTTTGCGCAGGGGCGGTCCTTTTCCCGGGCATGCATCGTTTCAACTACCTGTCAGGGAACCTCTGGGAATTTCTACACATCTTGGAACTTATTTTATTTATTTAATTTTTCTTTTTTCTATCCACTGCATAGGTACAACTACACTGAGTTATAGAAGTAACGGTAAAGTAGGAATACTCCACACTTCTCATAGCTTCAGAATTGGTGTATCACCATTAAATGAACTTTAGTGTTATACCCACACCCCACCGTTTTTTGGAAGAGAAGGTCTAACAAATTTACAAGGGAAATACAGTCAATATATTTTAAACGCTCCAACAGAGCAGGATTATCTGCCAAATAAAAAATTCACAAAAATAAGTGGCTATTTTCGAAGCATACCACCGCAACATGGAAGCTGTTATGTTGCTGATTCAATAGCTTATATTTATCTATAGTCACTTACAAACGTTCTTAGTCATTCTCTAATTATTTTATTAGTTTGATTCACTTAATGATGATACATGTGAATGATTTTTATGTTTTAAAAATAATTCCATGAACAAATAGATTTTGATTACATTTTTCATAAGGACTTGTCTACTTTATTTGTACGAATACTTTATCTTTTAAATTAAAAAAAATATTTTAAAAAATTTTTAAGTGAGAGGTACAATTTTTTTACTTCAAGACTTGTTCTTTATTTCATTTCAGATTAAACATGTTTTTTTAGAGGTTTATAATTGACATCATTGATTAAACTCTTCCACTAACAATCTGGAATTTTGTTGATTTATTTAAAAATACTGAATAAATAAATTTGATAAGAGAAAAAAGTATTTTCTTCAAATATATATTTTTTAGTGTGGTCTTTCATTTGGCAATATTTTTCCTGCGAAAGCCTGCATGAGAACTAATGTAAAAACGTTACTGAAGAGAGAACCCTTTTCTGTTGTTTTTCTACTAATAAACAGATATTTTAAAGCCCACATCATTTATCAAAACTTGTCCATACCTAATTGAGTATGTGTGTGTGTGTGTGTGTGTATATATATATATATATATATATACACACACACACACACATCATCATCATGTCGTGCTACTAACACAGATTCTCCAAATTCACTCCGTCCATTCGTCTCTATAACCCATCACTTCGGGCAGGTCTTCTAGACTACATTCTGTGTCCGTACAGAGTTGTTGTAGATAAGTTCAAGTTAGTCGTTCAACACTTGCACGTGGGTGTGAAGGAGTCCATAGGAGAACGTCGCTTATAAGTTCGTCCTTTTCCAGCAGCGTCCAGCATGTCTAGTCCGCCTTATTTGGATAGTTTTAGAGATAGGATGTACGTGGTCATCCAGCTGGTATTTTTGAGGATGTTGTTTCCAGGATTTGTTCAATATTGCTCGTAGCGTTCTTGTGCAATTCCCCCCACAATCTCTCTCTCTCTCTCTCTATATATATATATATTGTCATCCACAGACAGACTGTTTCGTTCTATCAGAACTCTTCAGTGTGGCTAGACACGCAGGACGCTCGAAGCCGGGATCGAAACCCGTCTAACTTTACGTTAGACTAAGTTTCAGATGCGCACACTCAAATATATATATTTACATACGCACACATTTATACATATATATGCATTCGTATATATATATATATATATATATATATATATATATATATACACACACACACACACGTATATACAGATATGGACATATATATACACATATGTGTACATACTCATATATATATACATGCACACACACATACTTATACACACATATATTCATAGACACACATACATATCAATGATAAAGACCTAATACCAAATTGAGGAATACGTTTTTTCTTGTTTGATTTGTTCATTAACTTTAAAAAGCAGTAGTGGCTAACAGAGAAGGCAAATAACCAATCTGCGTACACAAGACTTGATGACATGAAGGGAGTGACTGGGGTCAGAAACCAGTTACGACCCTCTTAACAATTTGGGAGTAGCTGACAAGATATTTTGCTAAAATGACATCACACAAGCATATCCTGGTCGCAAGTGGATAATAGATGTTATATAAGTAAAAATAAGATCTTTTTATTCACGTTGCTTTAAATAAGAATTACTACATGCATCTTTTTTACAATTACAGATATTGTGAAGATGCGTGTGGTATAATGGTAGAAAATGGACTCGGCGAATCAAGTTCAAATCCTGGAAGAGGTTCTTTGTGTTTCACTACGCATTAATAATGCCCATGGGAAGAATATGAATCCATTTCTTTCTCTCAAACTATAAATAACAGTAGGGTAGACTTGGCTCTTTATCCTAAGTCTGGCAACCGATCTAGGAGAAGGAAACATTCGGGTTCAAACTATATATATATATATATATACTGCTTTTAGAAGATTGAACGCGTGACGCATCATGCCCGTGAGTGGGGTTTAGGTAAATGTAGGTATTAACATGGTCGCCATGGACCTTTCGTATAGTAATAAATCACTAGTCTTGACTGAACAAAAAAATCAGGAAATTATACGATTTTAATAAAATTTTCGCTGTTCATTCATTAATGAATGAATTTCATAACGCATTAATTACTTTACAAAAAAACTGGCAGATTTTTTTCAGGTCATTTAACTTTAACCCCCACCCACCCATGTGTGTTCCGCTCTTAAATCGGTAGGGATATAGGATATGGTATATACTTTCTGTATATCATAAAAAGACAAATGTTTGGAGGTGTGAATGAAATAAAGGAAGAAATTTAAATTGAGAGTTGTTGGAAAATAGTACTCCAAAGGTGAATATTCAGTTAAAAAAAACAAAAAACAACAACAACAACTTTTCTTAATGTTTTGCAATCTTTTAATACTATGATGTAATAGAAAATATCTTATTAGGGAAATAATTCTGTATCGATATTTGTTCAACTGAAAAAGGTGGGGTCTCAAATTTGCATTAGATATGAACATACAGGCTAAATCCAAATATTTCATTTAATTTATATTTTACCGATCGAAAAATATAAATTTTAAAGCAAGAAACTGGAAACTGTTGTTGTTTTTTTTAATTTTTTATTATCATCATCATCATTATTATTATTACTAATTTTTTTTTCATCTGATATTTTTTGTATCTTTAAAAATACAAAATAATGTTAGATGTAAAAAGTATGGAAAACTACATTAACAATAATTTGTTAATCAATTTCTAGTTTTGTCTCTCACAAATACATACATACACACACACGTGTGTGTGTGTGTGTGTGTGTGGAAAAATTCTACTTCTCTAACTTTCTTTTCCAATTAAAAAGTATAATTATTTCCTTTTTCCAATAATGAATTAAAAATAATTATTTCATTAAATTTTCTTAATTGTACATTCAAAAACCATGCTAACGGGCTTATTTTCCTTTTTCAAGATAAAATATTTTAAAAATTTGCTGATACGATTTTCTACTTTTAAAAAGTATTTCTTATGTGGTTAGCCTTCCAATTTTTAGCGAGTAAACACGCCAATATTTGTATTTTAAAGTGACGCAAAAACTCTCAAATCATTAATTTTTCACTTATTACTTAGATTTAAATACCATTAAAAGTGAGATATTGTAAGAGTCAAATTTTTATATAAATCAGTTCAATCATGTTTCTAGTCACAAATTTCATTCAAAAACTTTTTCCTTTTTTTTATGTATTTTAAAATTTTAATAACAATTTTTAATTTACGTAACCTCTGCTTTGGTAAATTTTCAACTTTTCGTGAATGTTTAAAATTCATTGGATATGCAAAGTTATTTTACTTTTAACATTATGATGTTACTATCTTTCAAATAAAACTAAAATTTTACCTTGAATAATAACTTCAATTATTTATTTTTTTTATTAGTTTTCACGGAAAAAAAGAGCGAAATTTTGTTAGAACCTAGGTAAATGTATACAATTTTAAAACTTTAGTTTTCCACCGTTCCTTAGACAGCACTTTTCGCGTTACGAGCATTCACTGGTATCTATGACACTGAGCGAAGAAACCAGACTATTTTGAATAATTCACAATAAACTACAAGTTTAAATTCGACTTGGATCGAGTGGAATTATTTTCACAACAGTGAAGGCATCAGTTCCTATTAAATCTCTAAAGTTAAGCAACGTTAAGCCTGCTTAGTTCTGCGATGGGTGACAACTACCGAACAGCAGGTACTGGTACTATAAGCAACTAAAGGACTGTGAGTCAGACTAAGCTAAGTTTAGCTAATAATAATACTAGTGGCAGTTTACATTTTTTTAAATAATTTTTTAAAACTTTATATTAATTTAAGTGTAGCTTGTTATGAAAATGTTTCTGTTTTATCAATAAATGAACTGGTAGGGCTTGTTTACAGTTTTGAGAATCAATACTGATGTTTTTTTTTCTTTTTTTATAACCAAAACAGTAACACCAGCATTTACTGGACGCGGCGGGAAAATGGCTTGTAAGAGGAAAATCATGTTAGGCTTGTAAAAACAAATTTTTAAAAAGGCACAACTTTGGCTTCTGGCAATGAAAAAAAGCTTATTTATTTCATTTACTATCTTAATAAAATGTTTGTTTTGTTTTTAATGAATAATAGTTCTGAAAAAAAAAATGATGATAAATGTCATTTTCTTAATGACATTTTTCTAATCCAGAAGCCAAGTTATTATAACTTTTCCCCCAGCCTAAATTTTATAACTTTTTTTCTGGTCAACGAAACATCAATCCCCAAACTACGCCAATCTCTATGGATATTCATTCAATAAATGAAAATGTCATTAACAGAATTTTTCAAGAAAATTAAGGTGAGACAATTGTAGACAACTGTGATGTACCTTGATGAGGATGCGACAAAGTTGACAGATATCGAAAACTATAGCAAAATATTGCAACTGTTGAGCCCCTTTTACTACCTTTTACAAGTTTGTATACGGTGGGATCTAGATTTAGCCATGTGAATAGAACCAAATGATTAGGGGTTTAAACTCACAATATATTCAGGAACTCTACACAGCCCATCACCCCCCCCCATTCAAAAATAATTCAAGAATCGAAAGTGCGTTTGGGTTTATATTTACAAATCTTTTCTCATGTAAATTAGTTATGTTGTGAATGGAAATTGAATTTGGTTACAAGAAGGTTGAAATGTCCAGGTTTAAAGTATTTTAATTTCAATGCTTCAAACGTTTGAGATTAACTATATTAAAGTTACTATCGGTATTTATAAATCCATCCTAACCCCCCAGAATAATTTCAGTTCTTTATCTACGACCTACAGTCAACTTTACCCCAGGGTCATAGTTCATCACACCTGTAAGCTATTATCATTTCTTTTGACTCCTTACCCCGTACAATACAAAGGCCGGAAAAGTGACGGTGTGAAAATTCTCAAAAGCTCTTGGTAAAAAAAAGTTTGATGTGTGTGTGTGTGTGTGTGTGTTTAGGAAAATATAATTCATTTTGATATCGTTTAATTCAAAATTCATTAAAACAAATTTCCAAAATAAATTTTACTAAAGAAAAATAAAGTTTTATGTCAAAAGATACAGTTGTTAAAAAATAAAAGAAAAATATCAACAAAACATTAATCATTGTTGATTTAAACAATGAATGAACAAGCTTTTTATTTTTTTTCAGGAAAAGGTGAACGGAAATAAGAATGATAATGGGTTGTAAAAAAGGTAAAAAATAAATGAATAAAATGCTGATTAAAACTTTATGTAGATAACTGACATTTAGACTTGGGGAATTTGTTCCAGAGGGTCAGAATTGTTTTCGAGGAAGTTTGCAGTGAACGACCAAATGATAGGTAGATGACAACTCAAGTCCTATTGTGTCTTAACGATAACACTGAATAGATTCGTGTGATACTACTGTGATCTTACAGTTAAAAGTGCTTGATCGTTGTCACTTTAGTGAAAGAAATGTGACATTTCTTTTCAACAAAATGTTTACCAACTGATTTTGTATATCATTTCTCACTAAATATTTATTGACCATTAAAATTTTCAAATATAAACATAAAAATGTCTATTTTTAACCAATCTAAAAAAGTAAAAATATTGTCCTATTTCCTACCGAAGAATTCTTAAGTGTCGGAAGTATTGTGTGGGAAATGAATTAAAAACATTTAGATATAATCAATGTCAATATTAAACAGTTATAAATTCCTAGGATATTTTTATCTTTAGTAGCTAGCTACTCAGCATTTTTATTATCTTCCGTAAACGACCCCCCCACCATCAACCTACATAAAATAAAAGTTGATAATGATATTTAGTAGTACCAAAACTTTTACAACGCGTCCCTAAAGGAAATACCTCTCAAATTAATAGATAAAATTAAATTAGATTAAAACATCCTTTAAACACAATCATGAATTCAAAGAAAAAATAAAAATCAATTTCCAGTAGAGAAGTTACATTGAACAGCACGTCACTTAGTGATTGCTCGATTTTTTTCCGGACTCATAATGAAAAATATAATTTTATGCCAACGCAGAGTACTTGCTAAGATCTATAATTTTCCTGACAAAAAACGAACAAGAAACTGAATCAGCAGGTGTACAGATTTATCTCATTTTGATTATTGCCTCTCGAGAATACCTTGAATTAATACTTTTTTTTAATACAGTTTTTAAACCAGATATAATAAAAGGAAAGAAAATAGTTTTATGAATTAAATCAGAAAGATTTTAAAAAAGATAAAATAAAAAGACTAGAATTTCTTGGGACTGAAAATTTTGTATTTAAACTTCCGTGTAATTTTTGCTTCAATTTTAAGTCTATTACTGAACAAAATACGGAAAACTGAATTTAATTTTGAAAAAAAAAAATCACTTTTCAATGTCTAAAGTATTCAAAATAATTCCGTGTGCTAACAATTTCAATTATAAATCTAATCTTAAAAACTAATAACCAAAATTAAAATTTTTCTCAGTACACGGATTTCACATGAGAATGAAGTTTTTATAGTCCACAATAAAATTCCATTCTTCAAGAGAATAATAATTCAAAAAATAATGAATGACAGTCGTCTCGGTAATTTTGTCTTTACTTTTACAATATCGGCCATGAGTCACGTAACAAGGCTAGAAAAAAAATGCTCAGTGAGTGTGTATGCATTTCCCTCTCCCCTCCTCCAACTGGTTTACATTTTTATGCTATGGAAGACCAAATAAACAATAAAAATTATGCCTCACGCTTTCTTCAAATAAATCTTTAAAACTGTCCCTAAAATTACTTTTATTTTAAATACTAACCCACAACTTTTTCTCCTCTCCTTGGTGATTACAATTCATCTTATTTTTATGGACATTATTCCCAACGAATGTAATTAATGTTAAAAACAAAACTTATTCATCACAAATGTATTTAAAATAAGACATTTATGCCTTTTTAAAATATATAAATTTTCGATCAAGAAAAAAAAAACTCTTACTGGCGCGGTGTGTATGTGTGTGTCCGACACGCGTGTATGTGTGTGTATGTGTATTATTATTATTATTATTATTACAAGTGGTAGTCAGTAACCGTGTCTATAAAAATGTGAGTGACTTCAGTAAACTTAAACAACCACAACCTTATCTTCTTAAAAAAGACATTGAAATTAAAACCAAGATGAATTAACATTGTTACGTGACACTGAATGTAGAAACGGGACAAGAGGATAAAACTTGTTTCCTAGGGGTGGGAGTGAGGAATTATGATCGTGAAGTGGACGGAGGAGGGTTTTTTTCCTTTACTTACCAAGAAGCGAAGATCTTGCACGTATATCAGTGATGTCCGAGGGAAAAGATTACGAAGAGTAGGAGTGCAATGAGGGAGATGCTTCATCAGACCACAGATAAGAAGAGAGGGGAGATGGGAGTGAAGAAGAAAAAAGCAGAGAGGGGGCTGGGAAAGAATTTTAATAAGAAGCGTGAGAATTAAAATAGAGGAAAAAAAAAAAAAAGAGGTTAGACTTACGTAACAAAGAAAAAAGAAAAAATGAATTTAAAAAGGTAACAACAACAGTAGTAAGGAAAAGAATGAAAAACATTTTTTTTATTTAATATAAGAATTCAATAAGATATTTATTTGAAAGCAATGAGAAAGGGATAAGTTTATTGAGAAAGAAGTGGGTTAAATATAATTAAGAGGAGTTCGATCCTCACTGGGTGCCTTGTACTAGATTAACCTTTCTTTTTCAGCGAAGAACGTCGGAAAAGAAAAGTAGTGTAGATTTAGGAAAAAGAAAGAAAACAATTAAACGAATTGACGGAAGTGCTTAAGAGAAAAATACTGGGAGTGTAAATAAATAAAAAAGAATGATGATAGGATAAAAAGAGATTGTAAGAAGACAACAGAGAGGGAAAATAAAAGCAAAAGAAGACAATCTGTATTGATCATACGACTCTGAGGCGATAAGAGAAATTTATAGAGACAAGGTTATGGCTTATTTGGTAAAAACGTAGGTTCAAATTTGAACCTCGAATAAAATGTATGAGATGCTCAGCTATTATGAAGACTTTAAAGCTTCATCATAAGAAATACCTGATGTTTATGAAATTGAGAAGTGAATATTAAATGAGAATTTGGGGGGGGGTACGTTTACAGGGGGAAAACGGAATTGTTGTGGCAAATAGCTCAAGTACTGATCTACAAGCTCGAAGTAAACGAGTTTGGACTTCAGTGGCGGTATTACGTTCACTTTCGGACAAATACTCTAATCCCCAAAACACACTAAGATTGATATGCCATTAAACAGAAAATCAGAAATCGAAAACCTGAAAGAGAAAATAAAATTACATATTTTAGGAGAGAGAGAAGAGAAAGAAAAAAGAAAAAGAAGAGAAGAAAGCAGTGAGAATGAATTGAGAAAAGTAGGGAGAGAAAATTTCAGGAGGGAGAATAGAAAAGCAGAGAAAGTAGTGATAAGAGGGAGAAAGAGAGTAAAAAGGAAAGTAAGAACAGAGAATTCCATTAAGAAAGAGAAAGAAAATTAACAAGAAACTTAAAAGAAAAAGTCCATCTTGTATTTGGTAAAAACCAGTGATAATCAATTAATCATAATTTTCAACAAGAACGTAAATATTTTTATGAACAACATTCAAGTATTTTGAAGTTTAGTTCTTTAGAGAAAATAAATATCAGCTTTCTTAAAATCTTAAACATTAACTTTTAAAAAATTTGCCATTTTTCTCAAAAATCTGGAACTATTGGAAGTAATTTGTGTGAGTTATAAATGTATAGATTTTATGATAATGGAATTGGCCATGATATAACAAATGCAAATAAAATTATTTAAAAACATTTAGTAAATCAAAGTGTTCAGATGCTGACCAGCAGAACAGGATAAAATCTAAAAGAAATGAAAATCTCACCTCTTTTTATAAGTCTTATTACTAAATTTCATGTATCAAATAGGATAGTTGGTTGGTTTGTTTAATGGCATATCAACCATTGTAGGTTATTTAATGCCAAAGCCACTCTCATAGAAGAATAGTAGTGGTACTATTTAACCCATAGCTGGGAGGATAAGGGGGTTCATACCTTTTCCCAAGGGTCAAATAGGATAGAATCATTAAAAGAAACTTTATCTGATGATAGTATCCAAGCTAATACATGAAACTTTTAGTAATAAGATTATTATAAAAAGAGGTGAGACATCATCAAATCATGCTGATAGCATAGATTTCTCTGATTCTTTCTTGCTATCCATCCCTATAGTCCATCACTTTTGGCAGGTCCTCTAGAATGCATCTAGTGTCCACACAAAGCTGATGTATGTAAGTCCGTGCTGGTCAGCCAACCATCATGCATCCATCGATGTCCATAAGGGAATGTCACTTATGAATTCATCTTTGCTTCTCCATTTTCCTAGAGTCCAATTAGTGCATCCATAATTCTCACATATCAATATGAATTTTAATACACAAAACGACATATTGATTTGATCCAATGGTCCTTAAAATATGTTTGGTAGATCAACTGAAAATGGTAGGAACAAAGAAACATTCAGACAAATCCTTCATATGCTCTGTTCCAAAAAGATTTCACTTACATGTACAGAAGGAAAGCTATTTAAATAAAACTTTCCTTGTCAAATATCTTTACTGAAATGTGTGTGTATATATATATATATATATATATATATATATATATATATATATATATATATGCACACATACAAGACATTTCGAAACTAATTTATTTTATTGAATAATATGATGTGAAATTTATAAAAATTCTGTTTTCCCACAACTTGTATGATTGAAACTGGTTTTGCTTGTACAAATCAAGAGTTTAACAAAGAAAGACTTGATTTATGTAAGTAAGTTCAAAAGCAATGCATATAAAACCAGAATTTCATCTTTTTGCAATGATTTCATTCCTATAGGACAATCTCACAAATGATTACCTACAGGAACAAGTATTTGTATCAATGTATATACCTCACATTTGTAGCCTTGTACCAGACAGATTTAAGTTTATTGAGAGTGCCTTGTTGTATTGTAATGATTAACAAGCTAGTCTCATAGACCATGATTGTTGTGAAGTGAGTTTGGTCATCACTGAAGACTCCACATTTGTAACCTTATGCCAGACTAACTCAAACCAAGTTAATATTTTTTTTTAATGTGTCACCACAATATAGAGATTAACAAGCTAATATAATCAGACAATGACTTGCGTGTAACAAGTTTGATCTTCACTGAGCATTTAATGACACCTATTTCCTAATAAACCAATCTATCAAGAAATAGAACCATATATGACAGAACAGTTTTAAAGGAGACTTATCTTTAATGAAATGCTACAATTTCTTTCTTATAGAATAAAAGATTTACAGTTATGTCGACAGCCAATCAAAATTCCAATATTGGTTCCTGAAGAAAACATGAATCTAATCTTCTGTAAATCCTGTTTTATTATGAGTTATTTTGATCATCATCTTACGACAAGCAAGTAGATAAGAAATAGAGAGTGAGAATTATGCTATGCAACTAGTTTTCAGTAAAATTCAATAGATGGATAAATAAATGACTGTTCCAAACCATCAACATATAACTGCTAGTGACCAGAAGTTCTGTTAAAAGCTAAATATTCCTACTTATAATGAATGAAAGGGGTTATGGAGCCTCACTGACCAATCAAGAATTCATCTCACTTAACTTCCATCAGCTAACAACACGTTAAACAGAACCAAATTTAATTTTAAAGAAAAATAAAATCCAGACTTCAAGAAGTGAAGCTTAAATTTTGTATTTTTAGTTTCAACTATAGAATACCATGGGAATTCTAGAGTTTGGTTTCTTTGTTTAATGGCATATCAATCTTTGTAGGTTATTTAAAGCTAAAGCTATCCTTGTAGAAGAACAGTAGTTCCACAATTTAATTTGGTTTGTTGGTTGGCTGGTTTTATGGCATATCAATCCTCATTGAATTATTTAATGCCAAAGTCAGTTTTGCGAAAGCAATTATATGGTTTCAAGTCACTAATAATAATAATAATAATAATAATCCTTTGTAAACAATTATCACTTCAAGCAACTATTCTAAATATAAATAATTTACAGTTATATGGTTCCAATTATTTCAAGCAATCATACTGTTTCAGGTAACTACTACAACTAATCATCATCATCCTTTTTAAACAATTATAGTTTCAAGTAATTATTCTTAATATAAATAATTTACACACAATTATACATTTTCAAGTATTCCTATCTAATACTAATGATTTGCAAAAAGAACTATTTGACCTATAGATGGGACCCTAACTTATACTTAAGATAAAAGTGGACCTGGGAATAATGGCAACAAAGAGGTAATTCAACACTTCCCAGAGCTCCAAAACAAGA
>CAUZXS010001811.1:60000-65000 GCA_963585895.1 Sepioteuthis lessoniana
TAAGTTCAGCATATTTAGTTTGTAAAATATTTCAGAAATATATATACCATCCACTTGTGAGTTTGAAACTCTTCTTTACAACATGAAGCTGCCAAGTTGGTCTTTTCTGGCATATCAGATATTCACAAAATGACATTCAAATATACAAGGTATAGTTAATTCCGTTTTTTTTTTTTTTTTTTTGAATGGAAGATAAGAATTGAATACAGTTTTCTAACAACAATTGCTCCAATCATCTGAAAATCAAAGCTGATATCAAATTTTGTTGGAATAAAACAGAATTTCTTTAAATCAATCAGCTCTTTTCTCCCTTAATTTAACTTTTAAATCTAAATCTTTACCATGTAACTTATAGCAAAATTATCCAGTTTTTAATGAAGAGACTTTTAGAGGTGAACTTCTAACTGATATTAAAATGTCTTTCTTTCACCTTTTCATAATTATAATTCTAAATTGCTTAAAAATAAAACAAGACAATTTATTTAAGATAATGATTGATAGATTTTAATCGCATGCTAACCCATCTAGAATTATTTTATACCAAGAGGTTAGGGAATTGTGCTTCTATTCAGATTTTTTGTTTCTTAAGAGCTTTTTGCATACAGTTATATGATGTCAAGTATTCTTATCTAATACAAATAATTTGTATATAGTTGTAATGGTTTCAAGTATTCCTATCAATTATTAATACTTCATACACAATTATATGTAATAATTTCTATCTAATAATAATCATTTGTTTGCATACATTTATAGAGTAGCAGGTAACTAATAATAATCCTTAGTAAACAATTAAGATTTCAAGTATTCTTAATGCAAATGATTTACAGTTTCAAATATTCCTATCTAATACTAATAATTTTCAAACCAATCTATTAAATCTATAGATAGGACCCTAACAGGTACTACCATACCAGGTCAGAGTGGACCTGGGAGTAATAGCAACAAAGGAATACTCCACACTTCATAGAGCTCCAGAACTGGAGCCTCACCATCAATACAATTTAGTGCCATACCCAAGATACCTCTTTTTGGGAGTGGGGAGTCTGGCCTATCTGCAAGGAGATACAGTCATATTCTAAGCCTCACCAACAGGGTGGTTATTTAAGATAAATTATATTGAGACAGTCATTCCATAATACAAAACCATGGAAATGATTATATATATATATATATATATATATATATATATATATATATATATATATATATATATATATATATGCAGAGAAATTTTTCCTTCAAATGAAAATATGATCTCACCAAATTTTTTTATCTAATAAAACGAGTTGAAAATAAAGAAATCAAAATTTGACAGTTTATGTTCTGACACATTATAATGGCAACAGAAAATGTTATTAGTTTGGAGAGCTAGAATTGTCCTCTTTAATAACAGTCAAAGCTCAAATTGATATAAGAGGTCATAAAGAAGGATGTGGATATCTCATGACAAGTAAACATCAGGAGATAAAATAAGTCAAACTTTGACCAATCAGGTCAAAGATAGTGCATCACCTGACCACAATTCCATCAATGATTAATGTCAAAATTACAACAGAGAGTTGACCACAATATATATATATATATATGCGCGCGCGCACACACACACACACACACACACACACACACACACACACACACACACACACACAGAACCAAATGTTGAAAAGTTAAATTTTGGAATTCAAAATAGTTTGTGATGTTCACAAAAAATACAATTTGAATGATAGGAAATATATTCTAATAATCTAAAACAATTTTAAAAATTTCATTTTTAATCAGTAAACAATCAAATTTTTCAAATATAAAATAAATGCAATAAAAAAGTAATTCCTGTTTTGAAAAACCTATCTTCAATTTGAATTATTTTTCCTAATGAACTTTAAAATATATTATTCTAATTTTGTTGTTGTTATTGCTTTATTTAGTTTTTAATATATAAATTTTATTATATGTCCAAGGACATGTTTAAACTTCACCTACTTAATACAAAAAAAAAAGACAACTTTGTCTGTGATGTAAAAAGGATTTTATTGCCTAAAATATTGCAAATATTCTGCAAATACAAACATTCAATAATCAAATAATCATCAAGCAATTGATATAAGACTTTAATACCAATGAGATAAGAACTGTGTCAAAGAGTGAATAACAATGGACTTTGATTGCACACTCAAATTCACTCATGACATCAAACTTGTTCATAGATATTAAAATAAAATTGATATATTAATAGATATTTAGCATCACCTTTGGAATTTGGTATGCATCATGTCATATTAAGGAAATAAGGATTAGATAAAATGAAACCCAGGCCCCTATATTTAAGTTTATATGCTTTTACAAGATGAGTCAGCATGTGGAAATTAACTCTTAACCTACCATCTCTTTCCCATAACAATTTTACCAAGACACCTGTCCCAGCCAACAGCTCTTAATCACATTCTCTCAATTTCATCAGAAATATAATAGTAGTATTGAAACTGTAACTAAAAAGTTCTTTTTTTTTCTTTTTTTAACTCTATAAAATTTATACATAAAAAAAATCAAACAAGCAAATATCAAATTGTTACAATTAATGAAATGCAATAACAGTCTCTAAAAAGTCTATGCTAATTATTAGTATTAAGAATAGTTACTTGAAGCTATAATTGTTTATTAATAATAACCCTTATTAACTTGAAACCATATAATTACTTGTAAAAAAAACCCAAAAAACAAACTGAATTTGGTATTATATAATCCAACAAGGGTTGACAGGATGTAAAACAAACCAATCAATCAATAAACAGCTGTTACACCCATTGTCAACCTTCAATATTTTAGCTAATCTAACTTCTAATTTGAAATTTATGTGACATTTCTCATAAGATATAAAATATGAAAATAAAGTAAGATAGAAAACTCTTCTGTAATAACATTTTCCAAGCAAAAATATTAGTCTCTAATTTTAGAAAAAATGTATCAAACTCAAGGGATTTTTAAAATACGGCTGTAATAACTTTAATTTTAAAATTAATAGGTTGAGTCATGAAAAATTCCAATTTTAATAAACTATAACTTATTCATGAATAATATATCAATTATTTAATGTCAATCAATAGTATATTTGTCATTATTTTGAATCACTTTATGTCATTTATCAGGTAGCTTGCTGTAAAATTTAACTGATTTCTAGCTTAAGAAGTTTTCCACAAATATTTTCATCTGATCATCTTGAGAAAATTTTTGTCATTCAGAGGGAAATCTGTGAATCTAAGGTCGGTATATGGTAGATGGGGTAGAACAGATCAGCTTAAATCCAATATTTTTTCCAGCACAATTTTTACTAAATGTGGTCTTGTGTTGTCATGGAGAAAAACAGGTTTTCTTCCATTGACGAGTGCAGGGTGTTTTCTTAGAAGATTTTTATGCACATGTCACAGCTATTAAGAGTAGAAGCCTATATTGAGTGACTGATCGTGGTTTAAAAACTAAAAATGAATAATACTACAGTAATCCCACCATACACCCAGCATAAGTCCTATTTTTGAGGTAGGCTGCAGAGGCACAGCTTTTTGCATTGAACATCGTCATAAAAAAACAACTTTTCATCATTTTGAGAAATGGGTCATTTCTCTGTCTTGAAAGAAGATTTCCTTTTATAGATATGCGTTCTTCCTTATTCTTCTAAAAATATGAAGAAATCAAAGGCTCAGTTTGCTCTCTTTTCTTATCTTTTTTAAAAGGCGACAAATTGTGGATTGGGATGTGTTGAGTTAAAGTGCTTTTTCTCAAGAACTTTTGCATGGATTACACACCACTAATTCTCTAAAATCATCTTGATTAAGATTTAATGAGTGTCCTGGTCTGGGTTTATCTGTCAATGACATATTGCCAGAATGAAACTTTGTAAACCACTTTCGGACTTGGCAGTCAGTAATGACACCTTGACTATAAACACTATAAATTTTCTTAGCTGTTTCTGTAGTGTTTTTTGTTATTCTTAAACTTTCACAATATTACATGTCCGACATGTACTTTCAGTTTCTCCATTTTAGGGGAGTGAGACATTAAATCAAATTATGATTCACACTATTAAAATAAGAATGACCAATAAAAACATTCTTTAATCAGGTGATTTCCCATTGCATTTAAAATACTGGAAGTTTGAAATACCTAGTTACAAATTACTTTTTAAAACGGAAATTATTTATAACTCAACCCAAAACAAATTAGATTAACCAATTCACTGAAGTAAAAGCAGCTCAGTTGTCATTCTCTAAATGTAGCAGTATCTTCAACATATTAAATACCAACCATTTATACACTCTGGCCTTCAGCTGGGCAAACAATTTATTAGATAACAAACAAATACTTCAAGTACTTCATAAGCAGAATTATTGAAGAGGTATTCGATTTATCTATTCATTATCCAATAACTCATCAAGTGTGAATTCATCAATGAATTTTTTTTCACTAATAGACAAAAAATCCAAATTTGCATTATCACTTTCATGAAGATATTAGTAAAGACGTTCTATATCAAGGAGAAGAAAAAACATAACTTTTTGTTTAAATATGTTCGGGGTACTGATTGCTTATAGGAAAAAAGCAAGACTATTTGATGGCTTGAGACACAGATAAATGTGTTGTCATAAATTGTGAAACAAAACTTCCATTAAAGATTTGCAACCGATGGAAATGTTGCCATTTGAAATAGAACTGTAAGAATTGAACTTTCTATCATCTACAGTAAATGAATTAATATTACCAGCAGTAATTAGCCATATTAAAAATGGTACTGGATAACTCCTTGCTTAACACTTAGCTACATAAGGTATGTATCAAGGGTAAAGTGGAGCAATCCAGGGAAAGGAGTAACGCCCTCCCCTTCACCTTGGTGAAGGGAGCCTTCTGGTCACCAACTTACTTTTTACATATGGGTTGTAAAATGGTCATTATTAAAAATAAAGGACATATAGCTTTTATTTGAATTTATATACATATCAAAAGGATGT